>VXBR01001106.1:162513-274644 GCA_013400215.1 Cisticola juncidis
TAAGAATTCTAGCTTGATTTCATTAATTTCAGGCCAAGCAAAATGCAACAACTGCTGCAAGTAATTTTTTCTTTTAGAAAATGGAGTGGGTAAGTAGAATTTAGACAGAAATCCTGTTCAGTAGTGAAGGGAAGACACACTGTCATTTTGTAGAGTGCAGAGTTTCACTTGCTTTTGTGGACATGAAGCAATGAGGTATTTTTGTGAAGAATGAGCATATTCTCCTAAAATAAAAGAACATCTTGGATAACATAGGTTTTAGTAGGCAATTTTTATCATAGCCATGCACTGAGCCCTTCACTTAGCCTATGTCAGAGCAGTCTCATGCTGTGCTAACTTGTGCAAGTCGTTAAATACTCCTTGGAGATAAGGAGTCATTGGGATTTTCTGGATTGAAGGAAACTTTGGCCACTTTTACTTTCCTTTGATTGTACACTACTCCACCCTAAAAAACTGATGAGCCTCTTGTGCCTGGTTATGTTGACTGTAAGACCTTTTATGTCAAGCAGTTACAAAATTGTCATACCATAACCCCAAATTGGGGCTATTTCATTGATATAATCTGTGATAATTGACATAACACCTGCTTGCTCTCAGTGGAGTCAAAAGTTGCATAAGGTTCCAATTACTTCAGAATTTGGCCCTGAGTTTCTGGGAAAGTGGTGACTGTGTATAAGCTGCTGTACATTTGTTCATGGCCAGTGTACCTGAAATATATTAAAATGTGTTTTTCTTGAAAATCACCCTGGAAAGTATTGGTGACTCCTTTTTTGACTGTTGCATGCTGGAGAGACCTGTGAGGGAGGCACTGTGGAGGAGGCCAGCAGAGAACTGCAGTGAGGTTTGCTCTGAGAATGGATGATGCATTTGCTTTGGTGCTGCACTTCTTGGGGATCAGGATTAAAAGTTTCTTGGGGAAGCTTGTTTCTGATTTAAAGTTGCCAGTTCTGTGGGTTTTATGTGCAATGGCACTAGATTTTTAGCAATAGTTATGGCTAGTTTTCAGGAGCCAGAGATAGCCATTTGGGGGGCTTTTTAAAATGCTGACAGAGAGCTCTGGCTCTCTGGTGGGTGCAGTGATTTCCACTGTAAATTCTGATAATGTCTCTGATAATGACTAGAGAAGGTGAGTCAGGACTGTGCATCAGCAGCCATGCTCAACTCTTCTGTCATGGGCACTGAAAGCTCCTCAAGGATGGTGTTTCCAAGTGCCAGTGAGAAGCACACATGGTTGTGTGAATTGCTGAGGGATTTTGTGAAGTTCTCTAGGCAGTTAGTGCAGCCCCACTGGAATAAAGGGGGGTTTTAATGCTTATCTTGCAAGTGGTACTAGCCAAAGGTGGGTACTTTTTATACCTCTAAAGGTATAAAAGCATTTACCACTCCAAGCAAGAGGCCTAACAGAAGACCATTAACCCTAGAAAATATTTAGGTTCTTTTAACAGTTAAATTCAGGATGATTAATCATCTGAGACTGACCACAAGAACTATCATGATGCCACGGTGTGTGTATGGTAAATGACTGATGCAAACCTGAGGAGGAAAAGAGGGATACTGGACTTGTTCTTTGTTGAAATGGCAGACAGAGCAGATTCCTCCTACACCAGAGTGAAAATAATATGGCAGGACAGGATAGAGGATGCATGTCTGGAAATTGTTCTCTTCTTTGCAGCTGACAGCAGTAATGCCAAGTGTATGCTCAGTGAGGAGACAAGGAAAGGTGGAATAGCATTTAGGATTTCTTAATTGTGACTGTTGAATAGCAGCAACAGCAGTGGCCACAGCTATAAATACCTGTCTCCAAACTGGCCCTGTACAGGTAATTAGATAATGGGGAACACAGAAACATTTCTGCATGCTTTCTTCTCAAGTCAGAAAAAGAACACTTTGCTTTTGGTGGCATTCCTATTCCCATTGTGTTGGATTTCCCTGATTATTCATCCAATCTTGTTCTTCCAAAGGGTGCTCACAGAAAATGTTTGAAAGAAAGTACAAGTGAGTACTTGCAGTAAAGAATACTGTGAGTCCATTAGGACCTGCATGGTCTTTATGGTATTGACTGCATCTGTGATCACAGGACTGTCAGAAAATTGCAAACCAAGAGATGCTGGAATGTTTTATAAGGGCTGAGACACTGGCTGCATGTACAAGAGATGAAATTGTTGAGGTCCCTTGATTAAAGTTAGTGCTTTAGCTGCATGGTTTAATGAAGTAACAATAAGTCTGGCTAAAGCTTGATAGAAATAATAAAGATGTGGTGCAAAATAACTTTCCAAAGTACAATGGAAATAAATGTAAATTGAATTAGGAAGGAAAGGAAAAGAAAATGTTTCCCCAGCAGAGATAAAGTGCACAATTCTAGGGGTTATTTTCACATATTTTGGCTGTTAAATTTCATTTTCTTTGGCAGCTTTATCTGGTCTCTTCTCTAAAGCTTGCTAGAAGTTCCTGTGCAGTGTGTATGTTTGAATTCTAGTGAGGCATCTTGAGACAGTTTGGCTGCCATGTGACAATATTTCAGACTGATCTTTGATGAATTCCAGAGTGTTATATAAATATCTGGATCCCAAATAAAGGTGTCAAGACACTTTGGAGAGCCTGCAAAAATAAATCAGTGAGCATTTTGAGACATTCTCATCCATAATGTCTCTGACTTCATACCTAGCAGAAGCAAAGGTCCTCCTTTTCTCTGTGTTTCCAGTTTAAGTTTGTTGGATGTCCTAAAAAGTGAAGGAAAATGCTTTGATCTTTGTGAGACACACCAGTCTCTCCTTGATTCCTTAGCTGTGACCTGGGAGATAACTGTGCAAATACATCTTCCCTTTGTTTTATAGTCTTTAACAGTGCCTGTAGTCTCACTGTTAGAAAATAAAAGAAGTAAAGATAAGGTTTTACTCTTAACAGAGAAGTTTCTCTCTTTCTCTCCTCGAGTTTCTCTGGATGTGAAATTTTTACTGAGAGCAGTGTTATAAAGGAGAGTTTTCTAGAAAGGATTTTGTAGCACATTGAATTTGATCTTTAGCCCAAAATGTCAGTGGAGCCTGACTGACAGAAGCTCTCCAGCTGAGGACCTGCTGTCAAATCCCTCTTCCTTATATTCCATGGCCCAGGGCAGGGCTGGTTACAGACCACAATAAGTGTGTACCTGAGGAGTGAGGTTTGTCATCCAGAGACCTGAGACACTTCCATCATTGTCTGGCTCACAACTAGTCTGGCTTTTTATTTGCCCTTCCCCCTCCACCCCTCAAAGCTGTTTTTATGTGAAAGGAAATATTATCTCTCTGATACAGCTGTAGTGATACCAGGATGTGGTGGTATCAATAATAATTTGGATGATTTTCATGGAATGGGAAGCTTATATGTTTGAAAAGGCTATAAAAATGTGTGCTGGCAGCTGACAAAGACAGTTTTGTATATTCTAAATGCACAGAAATAACTCATCTGTACCTCCACTAACCTTGTCACTGCACCTTCATGGCATATTTGGGAGTAGCTTCCTGCAGGTCCTGCTTAAATCCTGCTCTGTTTGCTGAGATTTGCTCATGGGTGAGGCAGATCCCTTCCATATATATGTATGTATGTATGTATGTATGTATGTATGTATGTATGTATCCTCTCTATAGATGGAGCCAGTTTGGCAAACCAGACTGCTGCTCTCTAATCCTTCAATTGTCTGCTTGAGCTACTGCATTTTCCCTTTTGCTCTCCAAGGGATTTACCCAAGAGAGGTGTGGGCCCAGTGCACTGATGAGCGGGGACAGGGCAGGTGGAAAGATGGAATCCAGTGGGAAGCTGCCCAGTTTCTTCACATACCTCCAAATCACCAAAAATTTCTTTCCTTCTGCCAAGCACTTCCCTCTCAGCCATCCTTTCTTCCCTCCACGTGTATTTTGTTTCAGTCTGTTGACACTGTTAGCAAAGAGTCAGCCTCTGCAATTGGTCTGGATCCACATGAAATATATAAAAGGTGTGTTCAGTTAAAGCAGCACTGTGCTAGTGAAAATGAATGGACTGAATCATCCTCTGAAAGGTTTGAAGACACAGTATGAGAATCCTGTGACATGATTATTTTAACATGTGTGTAAAAGGCAGGAAAAAGAACACTAAACACTAAACACACTAAAGCCTGATGTGAGGAATTTCTGTTAAAACCCAACATGTTTTTATTTAGATCTCTTGCAGAAGTGGCTGAATTTTCTTATGGTTTTAAGATGCTCCAAGAATGTAATTGTTAATTAGACAGTATAGTGGCGTGAGGGGCAGGGAGTTTTTCAAAGTAGAATCACTTCCATTTTATAGCATTCTTCAATAAATATTATTCCTGAGTCTGCTGTACGGGCTGTATGAGCAAACCAGCCTGGTTTCCTCATCAGGAGAAAAAAAAGCTCTCAGAGGTAGTTTCTTCATATCTATTGGCATTTGTATATGCAAATATATACCCCTTATATCTATATACATCTTTCTTGATCCAGTTATTATTAATATTAATTATAATAATATTGAACTTCATTAAATTGATTTGTTAATCCTGGGTCCTTACGAGTTTCTATGAGGTAAACAAAGGGGGAGGAATAAGGTGATTTAACAGGAGTGGAAAATGATTCAGAGCTCAATAGATCTATTGTTATTGTCACCACAGGCATGATTTGCATGAGGATATATTGTAAAAACACATTAAAAGAGGTGAAAATTGTCTGTCTTCAAAAATGCTGGTTACCAAATCATTGGAATTAGGTAATTTCCAAGGTTCTCCAAATTGTTTAGAAATTATTGTTTCAGTTTTTTAGGATGTTATTATTTCAAGCTTCAGTTCCTTGCTGTGAATATTTTGAGTAGAGGTTTGTGTTGAGACTCTGGCACCATTATCTTTGTCCTCTAAGTGCAAAACTTTATTGAATTCATTTTTGTGGGTGCTACAGAGTCCCTCCTATGAGTGCTGTGCAATTTTGGAATAGTTTGGGTGTTTTTATGTGAATGCTCAGGTACAGAATGCTAGTGGTCATTCTGTTTGGTAATTAGCTATCCCTTACTGATGTGGACCATCAGCTTTCAAAATGACTTCAGTAAAAATAAAAAATACATAATGAATTCAATAATGTAACAACCTGTTTGTTTTCCAGCATTTTTTGTGTTCCTGAACCAAATGTTTAAACTATTGCATCTTAGCATTCTTACCTCTGGTGGGTACACTTCTTTACTGTGATCATAAACTAGAAGTGAAAATACTTTCCTGTATTCACAAATCTTTCCTTTTAAGAAAACAGCAGAACATGTAATCATTTAGAAAAGAGAACAAGTTGTGTTGAGCTTGAAACCCTACACCTCCTAAGTTGGGAAAATTTTCACTCAGCGTGCAGGTTTTGCCACTCAGGCCCATCTTTAGACATCATAAAACTTTACTATCATGCACTTTTATGACACAATTATGAATGTAAAAGCAGGGATTTAATGCTAGGTAAGGAAAACGGTTTCCCAGACTCTGTTATCAATGACAAAACACTCAGAGGAGGCAGTAAAAGCAGAGCGCCAGTAGGTGAAGTTGAGGTGTGATGACAATTGGGAATATGGATCTGGCCCAACAAAGGGAAGGGGAGATAGCAAGAAATGGTGCCTCTTCCTTTGTGCTGACAGAGGGAGCTGCAGTCACTGACGTGGTTTCCTTGGAAAGACTTAAATCTGTTCTGCAGGATCTTTTGTTTTTCAAGATTGACTCTCCATTGTAGGTGATGGGCTCTCGCTTTCCATCCCACCACAAGCAGCTCAGGGGTCTCAGTAGCAGCTGTACTGAAAGCAGTCTGAGGAACAGGAAAGCAGAGGAGACAAAGAAAATAGGAAGAAGTTGTTGAATGTACACTCAGTGTAGTATGTCACACAAAGCATTTATTATATTTATATCAGGATGTGTTTTATTACCTCATAAAATTCAGTCATATGGATAATTTGAGCAATTAAACTGACTTAGCCCAGTGTCTCTGTTAGCATTGTAATAGCTTAAAACTTATTTCCACAGGTGTTTCACAAGACCCACAGAGGCTGCATGACTGAAACATTAACATATTATTCTAATAATATGATGCTGCTCTGTCTGACTCAAGAGCTTATAACTTGAATACATTTCAGGTTACTGAATCACCAAAAAGGGTTTTCTTGTTCATACTTTCACACTGGTGCTTTTTCTTTTAGTATAAAGTAGTGATATAATTCATAAATTATAACCAGATGAAAGCCTGGAATTTGACACTTCATCCTGGGATGGTGATGGCACCTGGCAAAGCAAACATTTCCCAACAATTTGCTATCTGTATGAAGGACAGGGACCTAGGAGCTGGGCTGGGATGACATTTGATACAAGCAGGAATGAAAAAGCCCTGCTGGACAAGCAAATAAATTGCTACTGACATGGGAGCTGGAGAGCAGCTCATACCTCCTGGGTGGGGCCTGATGAGGCTCTCCTTATGGATCTGTGGTTTGGATTATTTTTAGGAAAATGAGGCATTTAAATGAAGCATTTGCACGAGGCCACCTCGCTGTGTTATCAGGAGCTAATTCAGGCTGGCATTTCCCCCTTGGCTGCCCTGGACATCCTGGTTCAACACAAACACAGGGAAGGGTTTTGCTGCCGGGGTTTTGCTGATTCCAGGCGCAGCTCCCAGTCCCCAGAGCAGAGTTTTCAACAGGCACGGTGGGAGTTCTCCAAGCTGTCTCTCCAGCCCGGTGCTGTGTTTGATTCAGATACATCTGTAACACTTATTGTAGCTGATGAAGAATTATTCTCGCTGCCAAGATAATTTCAGCCAGCGTGATGAGGGCTGATGAAGGAGGTGTGAGCTGGGAAATCTTAGTTCAGTTGGAAATCTTGCAAGGTTCTAATGACCGTGAGGTTGGGGTGCCTCACTACATTCACACCTGGTGCCAGATATTTGGTTTTGCATTTGCCAGTGAGCGAGCTGCAGCCAAGATTCTCCTAATAATTTCTTTTTATTTTTGCAAAGACCACCCATAACTTCTGCTAAGGGAGA
This sequence comes from Cisticola juncidis, assembly GCA_013400215.1. NCBI lineage: Eukaryota > Metazoa > Chordata > Aves > Passeriformes > Cisticolidae > Cisticola > Cisticola juncidis. The sequence continues at coordinate 169,533 of VXBR01001106.1, forward strand.
AAAAGATTTTTGCTAGTAACAGTTTTGTCAGCATTATATTTTCCATACATTTCAAAGGCCAACCAGCTTGTCTCTTTCTTGGTATTTTGTGGTGCACTAGAGACTGCCTGGGTGCTTACTATATTCTTTTTGAGAAGTTCATAATCTAATTTGCTATTTTGCCCAAAAAAGACTGGTGGATACGTGTCTATTTTGAGAACTTGTGTCTATGAGCATAAGAAGATTTTTGGTGGTGCAGATGACACAGCTTCAGGTGCAGATGCTTAAAAATGTCATAAATGCAAAACTTAGGACTTGGAACTCTGGAAAATGTCAGCCTCCAGTGATAAACCTAGGATACTGTAAACCAACATGTAAGTTTTAGTGACAGGACAAGGGAGAATGACTTCCAACTGGAAGAAGATAGGTTTAGATTAGATAAAGGAAGAAATTTGCTATGAGGGTGGTGAGGCCCTGGTTGCCCAGGGAGGCTGTGGATACCCAATCCCTGGCAGTGCTCAAGGCCAGGCTGGATGGAGCTTTGAGCAACCTGGTCTAGTTGAAGGTGTCCCTGCCCATGGCAGGGGGAGCATGACCAGAAAATCTTCAAGGTCCCTTCCAACCCAGGCCCTTCTATGATTCTCCAAAATCTCCTGTTCCTGCTGATGATAAGGTGATGGTGGCTTTTATTTGTTTGTCTGAAAGGACAAACAACAATGGGTATTCTATGACTATTTCTAACTTTTTAGAGACATGGAGACATGTAGCGATGGAGCCTTGCCACAAAGTCACTCTTTCCCCTATAATTGTTTGATCTTGGTTAGAGAATTGGATTATGAATATTGAAAGAAGTTAAAAAAGGGTACTGAGCCCATGTCAGTGACAATACTCCTACTAAAATGGCAGATCAATGTCAAGCAATTGCATTGTTTGTTGATGTTTTATATGGTTAGCCTGGAACCAAACAAGTTTAATCCCTGAACATGCATCAGTATTGAATCCAACTGGGCATTCTGTTTGAGATAGCAGATTATGACTTAAGTAAACTTTATTACCTGTGATAGGTTTCATTCAAAGAAAATACTTTTTCTCTCATAAATGGTCATGATTTCCTTTCAGAGGAAGGATGTTTAGATATTCTGTGATTAGTTACTAACTCATCTGTTAGGTTTTGAGCTTAAAACATGATGCTGAAATTGCAGTATTTTTTTTCCCAGAAAGTAAGAGGAAATGGTTATTTTGTTATTTTTCCAGGAGTAAAATCAATTGTGCTTCAAATGATCATTAAAGAAAAACATAACTTTTGGTTATATTAATTTGATTTAGGTTTTCTTTTTGTGTTCAGCAGCTCCATTAATAGATGTCTGGGCTAATTCAGATTATCTTCGTGGAATAAAATGGATGTCACAGCAGTGAGGGGTTACAGGGATAGTTGTGGTCCACAGTCAGAGTAGAGGTAGCTTAGATGCTTGATTAAATTAGCAGGAATGCTTGATTTAATCTAGAGGCTCACATGCCAAGGGCAGGGAAGACAATTGTTGGATATTGCCATGAGGGTCACAGGAAAAATTAAATTTGTATTTTGTAAATCCTCTTGTGAGGGTACAATTCTTAATTTATTGATGGGAAATGGAGATGCCGAGCAGGCAGATTGTGAACCTGCTTTGTGATTTCTAAATTAGCTGTGACATTTTAATAAATAGTTGTGATTCAATAGCAGACACCCTAAAAGTGAGAAGATTTGTCTTTCTTTCTTGTCAAAGGAAGACACTGCACAAACAGAAATGAAGAGTGATTCAAACTGAATCACAGTTTACTGTAAAGGTACCAGTGCTAGGTTGGATCTGTTCTCCTATTCTTTATTTTATTAGAGGCAGACAGATTTAATTTTCATACATTTCCTGTTGAAAATAATTGCTCTTTATTTATTACTCAGGAAGTGAAAAGGAAAAATCCAGACCCACACAAACCTCTGTAACTGCCTGGACAATGAAATGGAGAGCTATTACTGAACACGTTAAATAACAAACCCCAGTTCAAGCTTTATTGACCAATTCTATCCGGAGCTGCTTAGATAATAGATTATAAAGTGAAAATGTGTAATATGGTTTTATAGTTTGGAGACAAATATGTGTCATAAGAGCTGCTGCTTGTTCCTTAAGGATTTACATTGAGATGGACACAGCTGACTTGGTGTCAATTGTTGTTGAGGTCATAGGAGGGGATAAAACTGTCTATGAAATTTTCTGGAATTTAACCGTATGGTTGAAAAGTGAAAGGTTTCTCTTGGTAGTCCTGCATATCCCCTCTCTCTCTGAGTCACTGTCTGTGCTCTTGCCATGTCACACTGGCCTTGATGCTTCTGGTCAGTTTTTGCTACCGAAGATGTGAAAATATTTTTTATTAGTGGTGCTGATATACATGGGAAAAGAAGCACCCATAGATCAACACAGTAAGCAAACAAATAAGTTACAACATTTGCTTTTCACAAATGCTTGATTTGTGAGAGGATATAAAACCCTCATAGTGGGAAAACATTTGCCAGTTTATGGCTTTGGACTAACCTGGTGTAACACCAATCTCTATTACCTTCCCCTCAGTATATTTTTTTCTTTCTCTTGTAAGTCTCTTTGCATGTTGGCTGGACTGTGGTGATTGCATGACATGAAGATGCAGTCAGGGATACTTCCAGAGGTTGTGACTCTTGCTGAGTCCTCGTGGCTGCTCTTCAAAGTGCTGTCAAAGCTCCCTTGGCTGGATGGCCCAAACAGTCTGATCCCCTGGGATTAGCAAACATCAGTCATGATGCATCATTGGTGCATGTCCCCATAACTGGGCTTCCTCTGTGAGGCTGGGACTCCACATGAAAAATTCACTGAGCTTCTTTCAGTCCCTGCCCCTGTTACCTCATTTCTATCTTTCTCTAGTATGGGTTCCCTAAATTTTGCCAATTGAACTTCAGTCCTCTAAAGGTAAGATTAGTTTATTATGCCAAGCTAAAAATATTCCACTGTCCAAAGGAGTAATCTCACCGTCTCTGAGGCCCTTATCAGACCTTTTCCTTTTAAGTCAGGATCAGAAAGCACATTGTCTCAAACTAAAGCTCTTCAATTCCTATTTTGGATGCTTAAGTCTGACTTTCAAAAATGCTGAGTGTGCTAAGTGCCTGTTTAAACTCGGATGCAGCAGGGCCTGGCTGTGGTGTGTATCGAGCCACCTAGAAAGAAAAAAACCACAGACACAGCTTTGGGTTATTTAAAACTCCTTGCTTGGCTGAGCAACAGTGTTGCTGGATATGCCAAGACCTGTTAATTTATATCTACTCTTCTCATCTGTTAAAGCAATAGGAATAACAGAAAATGTTAGATTTGTATGATCACCAGACATTAATTTTTCACCCTGGCTGGATGTTAACCCTGGCACCAGCCACCTCACCCAGTGCAAGAGCAACCCAATTGTCCTCAGTATCTGAGGAGATGCCAACACCCCCATATTCACTGGCAAACTGTCCTTTGCTGGGGGGGTTTATCTCTAATCTGTAATCCCAACTGTGTAATGTGTTTGCATTAGTAACAATCTTTCGTCTTGGGCTTTCCCCTCCTGTCCTCTCCAACCCCTCCACCCTTCAAGAGATCTGTAATCTTTGACAGACTGAAAGGGTTCTTGCTAGAAGATAGGCTGAGGTAGGAAAGAAAAATGAGGTAAAACTGACAGAAATCTAGCTCTAAGAAAATCCTGCTGTGTGTTTTTGTTTGGGTTTTTTAAATCTCATGTTGGTACAGTTTACACTTCAGCATGATTCAAGATTATACTCTTACATCTCAAGAGTACAGAAATGTTAGCAAAATAAGGGCTTGTGTTCTATTTGGCCTCTATATTCAAGGATCTTGAAAAAACCCCAAACCTCTTTTTTTACAAAGAGAACATTCTTCAGAAGCAAACAAACCTTTAAACCTATCCTCTTTCTCTGGGGCTTTCCCTGGAAACACTGAGTTTAAATATCATCAGTAGTGTGACCATTGCTGTGCAGCTCCTTAACTGGCACCAGGAGAGCCAGGGCTGTGGTGGTGAAGTTTTGGCAGCCACATGAGGCTTGAAAGCCTGCGGGGTAGGAAGAACAGCATGGAATATTTTAGACTAGAGATGAGCATACGATTTTTAAATCAGCTTGGGTTTTGGTTCTTGTTTTCTTTCTTACTAGAAAACTCTTAATGGCTTCATTCATTGAAATGCTAATCGCTTTAGTAATATTTTCCATGCTGACTTTTCATTATGCAGCAGAGAAGGATACATTCAGAGGTTATTTTTGGGACTGAAAGAGTTAAAAATATCCTAAACTGCTAGTTCCCACTGTTTTGTTCCATAAGTAACCCTTTCCTCCCTGCTCCTATAAAATGATGTGGTTTTTACATTATAAAATTATAACCTCATAACAGTTTTGAGTATTTAAAGGTTAGGAAGTGTCATAGTTGAGAGGTGGCAGAACATTAGTTTGTTTCATTCCTGAGCAACAATTATAGTGCTTATTAAATTATACTGTCACATATGCTGGTCATGTTTAATTTCATGTCCCTATTCCAAAATGTGGGATCAAGAGATCTTTGGCATGAGATTTCATTGAAAATGCAAGTTGCAAAAAAGTTCAATGTAGATTAAATGGATGTTTTCAATGAAGCATCTAAACCTCATGAGAAAGCATTACTTAGCTTAAGAGGGGTGTAAGATAGGAGTAGAGCACACCTGGAAAACATGGGCTACACTCTTTTCCTAGCAGGCTGGTGATGTAGACATCCTGTCTGGATAAATTCTACTGAAGTTGTACACTGGGTACAGCTTTCAGCGAGGTGTCTTAACTTCAACTCCCCAGGCACAGCAGCTATCAGTGGAAATGTTGACAATATCCTAAATCCTTGGGGAGAACAAAAGAAAAATGGACACCACCAATGTCAGTAGTTTATTTTTTTCCCCGAAAACTGGGTCATAGCAAGTATTTCTGAAAAACTTCCTTGCTCACAGAAAGTGAAAATCAGTGCAAAAAGTTGTGCAGGGCAGCAGGGCAAGGCAATTTTCATGAGCTGTTGTTTCTAAAAATGAGTAAGAAATTCTGTTTTAAGAGAATAGTGTAAAATCATTATTTATGTAATTTAGCAAAGCTAATGCAGAGGAAATGGACAGACCTAGATAGATACTGTTTCTTTTCTTGCTTGCTTTTTTCCCTCTGTACCCCTCTTTCTTTGCCCTTGTTAAAAATACTCAGTCTACACAGACTGTGCATAAATTTGCTTTTCTGACATCAAAGAGTCTGGTTCTGCTGCTGGGGCCATCTATAAGATTATACCGACCAGAACACAGCAGGCTCGTGCCAGACACTTGACCCTGCGAGGCAGTCCCAGGCCAGGCTGGATTTAAACCCCGCTCGCGGAATTTGAATCCGCCGTTCGCGGCCAGCGCGCGGCCGAACAAACGCGCATTGTTGTCACAATTGGAACCACATGCTGAGTAATGGAACAGAGGTGCAACTTTCCTGAGAGTGTGCGGACAGTTGGAAACGGGAATGTATTTTTTCATTTATGTCTGAGCGTCTCGGGGCTCCCTTACTTTGTTTTCTTAGTGAAACTCAGACAGATCAGACACGTAGGATTAATGGAGCTGGGCACTGACAGGCCAGCTCTGTTCCAGCTGCAGTGACTGTGGAAGAATTGGATCTGGACCCTCTTAACCAGTCCTCCAAGAGTAAGATTTCAGTTACCATGACCAGTCACCAAGGACTATTTTATTTTAACCCGTGTCAAATCTGAGCTTACCTATGGGGCTAAACCACAGCCTGCTGAGCCAAGTGTATCCAAATGCAAACTCATTTCACTGGCTGTTTGTTACTGTTCTGAAAATTCAGCCACAGGCAGGATGGAACAGTCTCCATCAAATGAAACTTTTCAAGCTTTGTTGCATGTGAAATACTGCATGCTGTTTCCTCCCAGCTTGCAACCAGTGCTTCAGTTCCTATCTATTAGAAAATGAAGTGAAGGCAGGATAGAAGCATTTGGACAATGTTCTCAAGCACATGGCATTGTCCTGTGCAGGGCCAGGAGTCAGATTTTGATGATCTTTGTGGTTCCTTCCAACTCAGGATACTCTGTGATTGTGTGATTTTGTGATAGAAATAATAAAATTTTCTCTTTGGGATAAATAAGATGAAACTATGGATTTAATGGTTTGATTGCCCCTCACTGTGTAAACCAAAAGGGTTTGTGAGGGGTGTAAACTTATGTTTACTTGGGATACTTCCAGTTGGTGACTTTAAGTCCTTAGCCATCTCCTTCTTGGTATTAGTAACCAAATCAGGGTTCTTCTGAATTGAGATCACTTCTTTGTATCCAGAAAAACACTTCTAAACTTCTTTTCCTTTGTGGGTAATGCAAGTACAATAAAGGTGATCACAAATGTGATGGGGAATAGACAGTGAGAAGGTTCTCCTTCAATCTGCTGATGCACGCTCTAAGTAGCAAGCAAGTCAAGCAGAAAAGAAAGCAAGAGAGAAACAACATTTCCAGTGTTCTTGACATCAGTCACACGTGTTTGAGCTGCCTGTGGTGTGGCCAAACAGCAGGCAGGGTCAGCATCCTTGGTGTCACAGTGGACACGGAAAGAACCACACGAGGACACGCTGGTGAGTGAAGCAGGAAAAAGGGACGAGTTTATTTACAAAACTCAGTTTTATACATTTCCTATGGGGCCTGTGGATTGGAGGATGGAATTCCACCTCTCAACCCACACTGGTCAAGCCAACTGTCAATCACCTTTCTCCTCCCACCTAGAAATATGTAAACAATGAAAGACAGTTAGCAAAATATGGCCAATGTTTATAGCAGAAAGTGTGATAAGGTAAAATTTCTGACTCCAATATGAAGAACGTTACAGAAGGCTTAGAAAAATCTTCAAAACCAGGGTGACATTCTTGGGATGCATTTTCTCCTCTCAGAGGGAACCACACAAACTGTTGAAACAGTGTTCTGTGTGCCTGTGGCTTCATAGGATATTTTTGTTGTTCCATGCCTGTGAATAGAAGTAGGTTACAGAGACAGGGTAGCTCCACTGGCTGTTGAGAGAAAGCAAACAACCCACCCTTGTACCATGCAGTTCAAAGACACCTGGCAACCTGCAGATGGACAAAGCTCTGTGTGCCTGCCCCTCCCTGCCCTCTCACGGCTGTGCCCCTCCCTCTTCTCTGCAGCTCTCTGGGCACTGGCAATTGCCTGCTCCTCATCTGTCAGATCCAGAAAGAGGGTAAAGGGAGCTTTGCAGGGGGTGTGCTCTGAATTCTAACAAGGTTCTGAGGACTCTGATGTGTCAGAGTGTTGAAAAGTTTTGGCATTTGGTTCGTGTTGCCTGAAACGTCGCCGTCCTCCCTGGGTAGGGCACAGCTGCTTTTTGAAACGGCGATCACAGAGCGTGGGCAGCAGCACTCCCCTCTTGCATAAGCTCCATTCCAAACTCAGAGGAGAACTTTTCATCTTGAAAGTTCAGAATAACTGTTATTTTTTTGGTTTTGTTTTAAAATTGTTAAGAGGCCTCAAAGAACACAGCACACCATCCTTCAGTGCTGCAAGGAGAAATCTGCCCCCTGCAAGAGGAATATACACATATACATAAATGAATTTTCCCCTGCACTTGTAAAAGAATACATGCACTGATTGATTAGTAAAAATGGACTTGGTTTCTTGATCTCAGATCTCTTATATGTGAATCATACTTGGTTTGTTTTATTCTCCTAATTTTGATTTAATAGCTTTTTATGTGCCTGATCAGCCATTCATTTGCCATTGTGTTTGGTACTATGAAATGAAAAAGTCCTATAGGGAAAAAGAGAGAAAAGCTGAAGTGCCCTGATAGAAACATGCTAAATAACTGACCACTACGGGTTTGCAGCCTGCATATTTCTTCACCCTTGAGCCCATATCCATGGGTAGGAAGTGAGGCCAAGCTCAGTGGAAGGGAGGCCAAGCAACTGCACTTAGAACTTGCCAAGATGAGGTATGGAAGGAACAAAGGTTTTAGGCTGGTTAAAGTTTTTTAACTGTGGTTTTTTCCTTTGTTTTTGTCTTTGCTTCTGATTCCAGAAGCAGCTGAGAGAAAGATGAGCTTTCTTCAAAAAGCTTATTTGCTTTTTCCAGACTTTGTCATTAGTTGCTGGGCTCAGTTCCTGGGGCTCTGCTATCGGGTAGGAAGAATAATGTGTGGAGGCAGCAATTATTTGTCAAGGACTGGCAATGTACTTGGCATGCTGCAAGGCATGGATAGGAAAGCTCTACCTAGTCTGGAGAGACACAGTTTAGGTTACGGACAAAAATACAAAGACAAATCACACAGGGTGCAAACGTGAATGTTTTTAAAATCCTTTAACTTGGTGTTTTAAGGGAAGAGTTAAGGTTTTCATGAAGAGAGGACAGGTCTTTATATACCAAGGCTGTATGTTTGTCTGCTGGACAGGCCTGGCTGCAGCAGTTTAAAATTAAGAGAGGCTGTAATGAAGCATTTAGGCAGTTGAGAGAACGTGAGACTTGTGGAGAATTTATGCTTGGGTAAATGACTTGGGAATTAGAAAGCAAGGGTTAAGTGTCAGAAAATATGAATTGAATTGCTGAAAAGAGGTGCAGTGAGTGAGAAGATTTTGACAGGAGTTAGGAGGAAGATAATCAGTACCGTTAAGTGGTTTTAATCAAGTGAGAATTAAATTTTCCTAAATCAACTCCTGTTTTCCTTTCCCTCCCATCTCCTCCCCTTCCGTCTCCTTTCATGTGCTAAATGACTCTGGTGGAACTGTGCTGTAGGTACAGCATATTGTGATTAAATGCTCTGTAATGCTCTCTGAGATACATTGGACCAAAAAGTATAAATGGAATGCCAGTTGCATAAAATAAATCTGAATTCTTGCTGCACCATGGTGAGGCAGCTCAGTTACAGCTTCGACCACCCATGAATGCTCGGCACACAGCAGGGCTACTTTTGGACCTGCATCTCACCTATTATCTTGGTTAGTAGGGTATGAATCTCTTTGAATGTGAAAGCCTGGTTTTGTTTAAGTGAAGAACATAAGAAAAGGCTCTTTCCTTATTTTGTTTTCTCCCTTGAGCAGATGAAAGGTGGATAGAAGTGACTGTAAATTTTAGGAAGGAAAGAAGTGGAAAAGGGCTAATGCTTGCTGAGCAGAAATTTTATTTTCCCAGCCACGCTACCCAAATGTTAACACTCTCCTGTACAAAAGTGTCACTGCATGGTTTATATAAATTCACTGTCAGAACAAAGGACACTTTCTGGAAAGGAAACAAGACTGTATTACACCATTCAGCAACTAACAGAAGAAAGAGAATAGCTACTTCCTGCCAACATTCATACTCCGAAGATGTATGCATGAGGTGGTAGGTGAGCATTCAGTTCTTGCTGCAGCTGGCTCTTGGTGATGACTTATCCATCTTGTGGGTAAACTGCATGAAAGACTCAGAATCACAAAAGTGGGGGCTGGCAGGTTGGCTCCAGGAGAGTGATAATGACAGTGACTGCAGGGGTCACCTGGAAGAAACTGAGTAGAGCAAGCGTGGCTGTTGGGAGAGTGTAGCATTCTAGGATTGCTGGAAAAATGGGAATATATTTCAAGGACCTTTTCTAGGTGTCACTAAGCCAGCTAAGCTAGGAACTCTGTGCTGGTTCACACTGACTCCATTCTCCAGTCTGTATTAGTTCCACATTCACTGATTGCTGTTAACTCTGATTTCTTTCTGTTTGGCTTTTCGTTTGATGAAAATGTCATTGATTCTTTACCTACCCCTTCTGGCCTTCTTCACCTTCCCAGCTGGAGAGCTGTTCTTACAATCAGGGCAGGGGTTTTGATTCCCCAAACATGCTGATACCACAGAGTCCTTGCTCTCCTCTGATCTCTGCTCACAGCAGCCAATTGCCTGCCCTGCACTAATGCTGCTTACTGGAAGTGTGGCATGATCACTTTACATTCTTGCTGTACTGAGTTGTAGTGCTGCAAGGATATTTCCTACGGAGAGCTTCAGATGGGACTGTACACGGGATTGATTTCACTGCTCCCTCACTTGCCTCAAGTGAAGGGAGAAACCTCACATCTGCTGATGCTGAGGTTTCTCTTGCACTCTTCCTGAGAGATTAGTGGTGAACATGTCATCATCCCCACATTTAAGTGAACTGTTTCCTGAGGATTTGAAATGCCTTGGCCTAAAGTAATTTAATGAGAACAATAATTGCCTCATTTCCCACCACATAAGATCCCAATCCTCTTCTTGGCACAGGTATGGCATGTAGCAAATGTTTCTGTAGAAGACTTAAACCACTCTGCTCTTTGAAGCCCTGTCATTGCTGGCTGTCTATTGCTGGAATAATTAAAAAAAAAATCTTAGTAAAACATGTTTGACCAGAGTGTAATTTGATACACTGCCTAGTCTACAGTGTTGAGAAGGGATGAAGTTTTGTCCTGACAGCTAGGAGAATAAAAGATACCTGTCAGTCCTTAGCTGCTTTGTGGATGCTGCACAAACTGACAGAAGGATCTGCCCATGCTGTGTGGATCACAGGCTGTGTGACTTGGAAGGTTGCTGCTGTTCTGCTGGGTTTGTCCTTTCATCTCAGCCAACTGGCTGTGGTTGTCAGTCCCATTTGCCTCCTGTGCTCCAATTCTTGTGATGCCAGTTTGGCCTCTTTATTATCTTCATTTTTAGCTGCCTCCCATTTTCTCATTTCTGGCTTTTAATTTCATCTGTGGTAACACAGAAAAGCTAATTCTATTTCTTTGGACTATTTAATCTTCAGACCAACTTCTGGCACCACCAAGGACATGGAGAGTTTCTACTCTATTCTGCAGCACAAGTCCTGAGTCTCTCTCCTTTTTGACCACATTGTTTCAGTCTTTACTGCTATTTTATGTCCCATGAGACCCTTGAAATACGGAGTTGTTGCCTTGCCCAATGCTCAGGAGCTTTCCTGGCCTCCAGTGTTCATCCCAAAACATTTTCCCTGTAATGTCCTTTTGCCAGAGACCTCAAGCAGGGCCTGTCACATGGAGACACAGAGAATCTTGTGCCTGTATGGGAACACCTAGGGCTTGGTAGTCACCTTGCAAATGTCTAAGGCACAAATTTTCAGGGTGGCCATTCCCAAGGAAAGGAGTACCTGAGGGATCAACCCTCCTTGGAATAACTCTTAACAAAAATTAAGCTACAAGCCAGTAAGTATTTGTTTACAAATCCCTAACAGATGGCACACACACACACTTGTATGAACAGAAGGGAGTGGAGAAAACCCCAACATATTCTCCAAGCAGCATTTAATTCAGATTTGGTGGTTTCCTTTACTCCATATGACTCGACGGACAAGTTGGCAAATGCCTGGCAGCATTTATAACTGAGGCCTCTGTTTTCACTAAGTCTTTAAGTCTTCAGGTTACACTCACAGAGTGGAGTCTGAAGCAGGCTCATTCCTTTTCTGTGTTTGGTCCCTGTACACCTTTTGAATCATTTCAGTGGAAAGATTTTCCCCTGACCTGCTAATTTATCATTCATTAACTCAAGAAAGAAGGGGTTTGCCTTTCTTCCTAACAAGCCATTTCTTACTGCCTTATGCTTTGGAGGTGCCAATTCCTCGTGTTCATCACTTGGACACTTCTTAATTGCCCAGCCAGCTAAAAATCTTTTCCACACTGATGTTAATAACTCTTTAAGGTGTAACTCTGCTCCCTGATGCCTCCTAGAGCTTGGAGTATCCAAATCCCAGACAGAAGCTTTTTCACTTAATTTGATGATCATATTTTATAGGCTACTATAGTTGTAATTGATTCAAACAACTTGTTGCTGGCTCTTTTTGAGATCAAGCCCAAAGGTAATCAATAACTCAGTAGTATTAATAGATGTGAGGTGCCTTGCTCCTTACTTCCTCTAAATTTAGGCTTTGAGAAACACTCTAACAAATTCCTATCCTTTTCCCTCCCACTCTTAATGTACTAATAACCGTTTTTCTTTCTGCTAGAGCTCTTTCCTTTCTTGCACTCACTTCTTTATTCTCTTTCTTCTTCCCTATTTCCTGTCTTACTTCTTTTTCCTAATCTATTCCCTGCTGCCAGGCTCTGATTCATGATCCCTGTGAGATGAAGCTGCGTTGGCTGAGGAGATGTGGGGGAGGCCCTCTCTTTAGCCCTTTAGCTCCAGCAGGGGTTGTGAATCAGAGCTCTCTGCTGCTGCAGTTCAGTTTCACACAGAAATGTAAATTGGAGCTGATGGCAGCTGCATTGCTGTGACAGCCTGGGCTGCCCCAGCTGAGCAGTAGATGAACCTCATGTTCTGCTGCTCCTGTGCTGGGGATTGCAGCCTCTGGCAGAGCCAAGGAATGGGTAACCATGCACCATCCCTCTCCTCCATGAGCTCCTGCAGCATGACAGTCAGGGTCTTTGGACTTTCCTTTCTTTCTTCCAAAAATTGATTCTGCAGCCTCTTCTAAATTAGCATTCCTTGCACAATCTCATGGGCCAAGACCACTGAGTGAAAAACTTCATTGTCACCTCAAACCACCCTACCTGAAAATAAACCTATTGGCTAAAATCTACTGCCAGGTACCTCCAATGGTAGAAATGAAATTCTCCATCAGCACCTAATTAAGGACCATTGTTACATTCCTGTCTTACCCTCATATTCCCTGTTATCATCACCCCCTCAGTTGTCAGAGATGGGATGGAATTACATGGTCTTTAAGGTCTCTTCCAACTGTATTAATTCTAGAGTTCTGTGAGTCTCCAGAGATGGCACAGAACAGACACCAAATCAAAGCTCTCCTTTGCTACCCTGTTTCCCTCTTTAGCCAAATTAATTCCTTCCCCATTAGGAGTGGTGATACATTCAGTACAACAAACTTGCATTGAGTTTATTATCTCTTTTTTTATTATTTAGGCCGAGCTATGGGTACTTGATTGCTCCCTGCCCAGGGCCCGTGAGGAGCCTTGCACCCCTCTGACCATGTCCTGACCCTTTGCCTCAGGCAGATGTTAAAATCCACCCCTGAGGTGGGGTAGCTGANGTTTCAAGGGAAAGGAGTTATGTAGCCATTTTGGTTAATAAAATTGGAAACATGACAACCTAAAACATATAAAAACATCACTTAAGAGATGAAGTGTTCAAAGTGGGTATAAGGAGCAACTTTCTAATCCTGGGGGCAGAGAGGCAGCAGAACAGGCTGCTCAGGGAGGCTGTGCAGTCTTCATCCTTGGGAGTGTTCAGAAATTGGCTGGACCAGCCTGGTCTAACTTCAGAGCTGACCCTGCTTTGAACAGGAGGCTGCATCCCCTCAGGTACCTTCCAACTTGAATTTTCCAGTGGTTCTTGTGTCTCCTGTTGTTCTACAAGACTACTAAATTTACCTAACCATATCAAATCAGGAGAGAATAATGAATTAAAATCAGATGGTTTACTCTGAAGAAAGGAAGTGGCAAGAAGCAGGGATTGAATATGTCCCATTATTTGATTTTATTAATAATGGAATCTGTCATTTTCCTTTTGAATCTTCATGAGTGTAGTAGAGAGGTAGAGGAAAAATTAAATGTGAAAATTTTAATTTTGTTTCTTCCCATGTGTTCCGGTGCCTTTTCCTAGGTACAATTTGTGCAAGTTGGCTGCTGTTGCTTGAATTCTTTTATGAACTAAATCAGAAGTAAATGGTATCTGAGTTTATTTTGTACTTTGTTATGTGTGGAGGCAGATAGAAGGAGACTATTCAGGATATGGTTGACATTCAGCATGCTTAATTGTTTGTAATTGGTTTATTTTTTTTTTTAAATTTCCCCTTATTTTTATGTATCATTATTTCTGATGCTTATGCAGAGAAATGAGATGGTTTAACTCCCCTTTTATGTAGTCAGACACATCTATTTTGTTTTCTGAAGAAGAAAAAAGAGAAAGTACCACGAATTAGGTTCAAATGACAGATGTTTATGTGGCTAAACTCTCAGTTTGGTTTAAATAACATAGCAAGGAGTAGGAAGGAATGTAACCCTCTAAGCTTTTCTTGTTTACAGATACAAGGAGAGAGAACAGTAAATAAGTCCGAGTTACAGTATTCCTTTAAAAAAATCACATGATATATCACCACCATATGGAAGCCTGCATGCCCTTTCCCATAGGGATATGCCACTGGGAAGGGATTTATGGGCTGCTAGCTCATAATGCAGTAATATTTACACTGGGTTACCAACTTTGCTGTCACTGTTCCTAAAATTCCCTCTGGAACCATGGCTGGCCATGGGTGCTGTCCCAGAGTGAATTTTGGAACAGTTACAGCAAAGTTGCTAACCCAGTGTAAATCTAGCCAAGGATGGCACTGGTTGTGCTGCTTGATTTTGCTCCAGCATCTCAGTTTCCTGAGCACAGGACTCCAGGGATTGTTCAAATCCTGCAAGGAGTCACAGTACTCTGGAGAAATGTTTACTCCATGTTTACTTCAATGGCTGCTTCTAGGAAATATGAACTATAAACAAATCTGTACTGTCAGCACTGGAGGGAAACAAGGTGAGGTGGGGCAGCATGCAGGCCTTGGCTGTTAGTGAATATAATCTAATTGTAGGTTTTTAGAGTGTACTTTTATAGGGAAAATAAACTTTCTAGGTCTTTCTAGGTAGCATTTGATATGAGATTTAAGTGTCAGTGCTTATCAACAGTGAGGTAAAATATTTAGTGTCACTGCATTTTGGGAACAACTAATTTCAACAAATTGATCACTGCTTATTTGCCAAGAAAATAATTAGGAAGCAGCTGAGGACCCAAGAGCAGATCTATTTTTTTAATGGTGCAAAATCCCCATTATTTAGTTATTTTTAATTTATTTTTACATTGTTAAGCCATGTCTTCAGTTCCAGGAAATATTGCTTTTGCTATCAAGCTTCCAAACTGCAATTCTATTTTTTACCTAATAAAATCATCTCTGGTAAAGAATGTGGGACAGTGTAAAGGAAAACCAAGGATGATAATCTGAACTGCAGCAGCTGAAACTTGAAACAAGAGCATCATAGCAACAGTTCAAATAAATTGTTGGTACAGTGCACATATAGTAAATCAGCTCTGTAAAATAAATGATAATAAATTCTGTCCCAGTTTTCCCTATGATTGGGGCTCTGTACAAGCTAGAAATGTGGGATATTTTCTTTCAATATATGTTGTGCTATGGGACCCACATTTTTAAGGTGTGCCTTCTAGGTCTTGTTGGTTTTAGGTGTATTCACCTGACCCTTTTAGGCCTCATTCTACATCATACTTAATTTTCTGCCTGTGATTGGACTGATTTCTACAAAACATGTGTTACTTGAATCATAGGTGTAAATTCACTGTAAGGTTCAAGTTTAACTTTTATTAAAGAGATTGATAAAGGAACAAAACCATAAGGTGAGTGTGTTACACTGCAGATTCTTCTGGGTTTAGCCACCTCCTAGGGTCATTAGTGCCTAATGCAGTAAACAAAACCTCGTTAGTGTGTGAACTTTTGTGGCTCTAATGATTTTATGTGCCATGTAGGCTGCTGCATGAAAAAACTGATATAATCCTGGTTATTTATCGATGTACAATTGTGTAAAGTATGCCAGGTTTGCAGGAGGAGGTAATAGCTGGGGTGATAAAACTAGAAAAAGCAGCCAGGTGTGAGAGGTCAGAGACTTTCCATCTACAGGTGAAAAAGTTTTGTGATTAACAGAGTTTGTCTAGTGGTCTGGTACAATACACACCCTCTCTATAGAACACGATTTTTAGCCTTTCTAAAGAGAACTATTTTCAATTTTAAAATAATCAGGCGAAATTACATTGGACTCCTTTCATGATGATGATGATTTCTGTCATGGTGAAAATGCTGCTGGAGCCAAGTTATGATTTTGTGGGTGTGGGAGCAAAACTCTCGAAGCAGAGGTTTGTACCTGACTCCATTTGGGCCACCTTTTTAGGATAAGACTCTACCTTTTGGATTGCAGTTTAACACTTTTTTCTGTACTGATAGCTGCTACTGTTACTGCTTTCCATTCCCCATGTGCTCTACAGGCAAATATAGAATTAAAATTCATGACTTTTAACTGTTTTTACATTTTAAGCCCGGTCATAAGTAGGAGAAGGGAATACAGGTGACCTTGCCCCTAATAAGTCACAGCTGTGTTAATTACTCAATGCAGCCTCGCCCCTGATGAGTCACAGCTGTGTCCAATAAAGATCAGTGGGATAAAAGGGAGTGGCTGAGCTGTGAGAGGAAATCATGGAGGAGGAAGGTTGAGGAAGACAGAGATATGAAGAAGGATCGTGGGGAGAGAGAATCGTTGCTGTAAGGTCAGTCTGGGTGTTCAGAGCCTGTTGGAACCTGCAGTCACAGTCTGGCTGGGTAAAAGCTGCAGTCAGGGTGTACAAACCAATCCCTGCAGTCACAGTCTGGCTGGGTAAAAGCTGCAGTCAGGGTGTACAAACCAATCCCTGCAGTCACAGTCTGGCTGGGTAAAAGCTGCAGTCAGGGCCTGCAAACCAATCCCTGCAGTCACAGTCTGGCTGGGTAAAAGCTGCAGTCAGGGTGTACAAACCAATCCCTGCAGTCACAGTCTGGCTGGGTAAAAGCTGCAGTCAGGGCCTGCAAACCAATCCCTGCAGTCACAGTCTGGCTGGGTAAAAGCTGCAGTCAGGGTGTACAAACCAATCCCTGCAGTCAGAGCTCAGCAGGGAATCAGCAGCAGTCAGAGGCTGCAGGGGAAACCTCCAGCAGGAGCTGCTGCAGGCAGAGTCAGGGAATGGTTGGAGTCAGGATGGCTGAGGTGGAAAGAGGAATAAACCAGGGCCCTTCTCATGCTGTGATAAACAAGGAGTCTGTGTCTGGGCTCATTTCTGAGCAGCCCTCTACCCAAGAGGGCTGCTGCAGTCATGATCTACCAAGTGGGGTAGCACTGGAATGCTGGAAAAATCTCTTGTAGGTAACTGCTTGAAGCTGGGCAGGGAAAAGGGGGAGAGTTCCTTCTGAGCTGCTTCAGAGGGAAAATAGAGATGAAGATCACTTTATTCATATGTTGGAGAACAGCAGGGAAGGGGGACTTCAGTGTGCAGCAGAAAGAGCTTTAAATGGTCATTTGAGGTAGATATGTATACAGAAGCAATTGAAAAAAAGTCACGTGTGTAGTATTTATTTTATGTAGAGTTAGGCAAATTAATCAGCAACAAAATAAACCAGATGACTGCTATCTTGTATATATATGCTTCAGGCCTATAACTCCTGATGAAGCTCTTTTGGCTTCATGAATAAAACTGCACAACGGGCTCAGTGGCAGTGGGACAGAAAAGTGTGATGGCAGTGAGGGAATTGCTTTATATGGCAGAAAATAAAGCTCTGGCTGAAGAGTGGGTTTTTCCAGACTGTCATGCCAGTGTACGTCAGTGATCCAGAGCCCTGATAGCATTTCTGCTATTGCTGATACCTGTACTTGCCAACAAAGGCCCAAGACACTATCACATAATGTTCCCCAATGAAAAGAAGCCTGGGAAGGGTTAAATAGAGGTACGTGATCAATGGCTGTGTTTTATTGATGATTATGGCATATGAGCTTTCATGGAGCCGGATTCGTGGCAGCTCTCCTCTTGGCACTGTTAAGGGTTAATGTAAATGAGCTTGTAAAGCTGGTTTGGGGATCTGATGAAACAATTCAGTTGATTTTAATGCAGTAACTAAACTAAACTGAGTAACTAAAGAGTCTGAAGTCAGTCACTTCAGCATACCTTTAAAATACTTTAAATGTACTTTTCATACTTTTAAATACCTTTAAATTATTTCCTTTGTGTTACTGAGAGATGTGAAAATGTTATTCTGGGAGTACAATGAAAATCCCCTGGACAAAGAAAGCATCCTTTCAAATGTTATTGAAAAGGAAAAAAAAAGATTTGATTTCCTTCACCATAAGCCTCCATTCCAACACTGTAACCTTTGTATTTCTTTTTTTGTGTAGTAAACAGATCTGATCTTCACTGTATGCAGCCCCTAAAACAATTTTACCATTAGATCTTATTTCATAGGCTCATTTTATGAAGGTATTCATTGATCTTCATAAATACAAAACAACTCTCTGCTGTATAAAGCCACTTGTGCCTTGCTGATGGTTCCTTTAAGGAGAGGGTTTCTGTGGCCCCAGAAACAGCTTAATGAGACATCAGAGCAGTCGTCAGATCATTGTCAAGACAAGTTGGATGTCTTGCTTTGGACCTACTGTGTGTTTTCACCTTTAGAGTTTTGTTCTTTAGGCCTCTGTTGCTGATGCCCATGAAAGAACCAACCAAAATATTCTGGTGGTGTGTGGTGTTTGTTTGTTTTTTTTTTTTTTTTTTTTTTTTTNTTTTTTTTTTTTTTGTTTTTCCGTTCTTTTATCATGGAAACAAGCTGGTAGAGGCCAGGGTTCTAATGTAAGTTTAGTCACAGAAGGGCTTCTGAGACAGAAGATACTCTGGTCTTTGGCAGATGAAACCCTCATGCTGTTGCAGTTTGAGAGAGTTTGAAGCAAGTTCACTTTATTTCCCAGAATTTTATGTAAAGTTTTGGATTATAAATTGGATGGGAACTTCAAGCTGGTTCTGAGCTACTCATTCTGTGGTATTGTAACTTAGAAGCCTAAAAGGCTCTGGAGAGAATGGAAAGGACCCTCAGCCCTCACTATTTTCTCATCTCCAGCAACCATGGAGACTTGTAATATTGTTCTGTTCTTCTAGGCTTTAGGAAGACAAAATATGGAAATAATTTATGTCTGTTTGGAAGGAGCCTATTTGCTCTTATTATCAGTTTGTTTAATTTAAGTGTGTTTTTGCAGTGCTTTTTGGGAGTTTTCATTCTTAGACTCTATGTGGCTGGTTAGTCTCAAACTCTGTCTAGACAGCCAGGAGTACATGTCTTGTCATTCTTCCTGCCACTTCATGGCATTTGTAAAGCATTCCTCACAAGGTGACATGAATAACACTTTCTTTCTGATTTTCAGTCTGTCTTGGACTTCACCTCTGGTGTTCTTGGTGTTATACAGTGTTAGTAACCTCTGTTTTGCTAAGATAAGCAAAGGACTCACATGAATGCAGAGATGTGTGTTTCCCCTGGAATTTCTAATTCCATTTACATGGTGGAGCTTAGCTTGGATTTAGATGCTAAACATGTGTTCACATAGAAAACCTTTTAAATTTTTTTTTTTAAAAACCAGCTATACTTATCATCAGAGACTGCCAGTCAAATCAGTCTGTTTTTATTTCTCTGAAGTGAGCCTTGTTGGAGTTTGTCAGTGGAATCAGTGAAACTGAGCTGGAGTTCCAGGATTTGTCTGTTTGAAAGGCTGCAATTCCATGAGATGGGCGATCTCTTTCTAGGGCAGTCCTCTTTGTGTAGGTTTTCTTGTTATTATTTTTAAAACCACATGTTACAATGCTCCAGTGTACTAAAAATCTACCTTTCCCATTGTCTTTAAGGACTAACTTGTATCTTGAGGAAACTTTTTCTGGATCAAGTGTATTTCACTACCCACAGACAGCATAAACAATGATCTGAGTAATGTGAAGGGGTTGCAGGATGAGTATAAATAGGGTAATACACTGATGTGCTGTGTGGGTTATTTAGATACATAGAACTACCATCAATGTGTCTAGGTATAAAAATAACTTATATTCTAAGATAAGCCAAAGTCCTATATCCTAACTCAAATGCATGAGAACAATCTAGAAAATCTGTGACCCAGTTGCATTTCAAAGCTATTATTTTCACCTTTCAGAAGCAGTTTTCACTTATTAGTGGTAATCAGCCATCTTAAAGTACAATAAAAATGTGTGATGAGGGAAAGGAGAAACAGTCTTGTTTAAGTGGTGATGAATTTCAAACTTTTGCTTGGAAATTTTCCTCAAAGACTATCACAGTGATGAAATGCTAGCAAGTCACAACAGTTCTGAATCTGATGCTGTCTGCATCAGGAATACACTGAGAAAACAGCTATGTTCCCATCCTTGCTGTTGAAACTAGTGGTTAACTATTCCTGTTCATACCAGGAAAACTCAAATTTTCTGTCAGATATCAGTTGGAAATGAATCTGACATTTAAAATCCTTTTCTTGCCAAAGTACAATTTGAAAAAAAGAAACCCTCATAGTAGACGCTAATTAGATGACAAATTTAGAAGCCTCACAGAATGCACAATCTAGTAAAGACAAATTAACTCAGTTTTTGATGCAGCCAAAGAGTAACTTTCAAATGGAGGGACACCTGTGAGGTGTGACACCTTTCTTGCATTACATGTTTTTATTGGCCTAGGTGAGAAAGGAAGTGTGTCATTGCACCCTAAGAAGGTATTCTCATTTTACAGTAAAAATGTGCAAAACACGGTATACTTTTCCCTCAGGTTGTGAATGGAAACATGTTTTATTATTGTGCTTGTAATGGTTATGTTCTTGGAGAATGAGCTGGTTCCCATGGATGGCTGCAGGAGTGAATGGTGTTAGAAGAGGAAGCTTCTGCTTTATTACTCTGCTTCTAGAAGGTACCACAATGCAGTCAAGGTAGTAAAAATCTTTTTGTGATCAGATTTAGCTGTGGATTAGCTGCAAGGACCTCTTTACTCATTCAGGACTCGTGACTCCAATGAGTTTATGTCTTTTTCACAGTTGGCTTCTTGCTTTCTCTCTTCAGTGTACCCTCTTCATCTCTTAACTCTTCCCCTTACTTTTTTCCTGTAAGTTTTACGTTTGATCTGCATATTTTAAGATTTCATTTTGATTTATCTAAAGGGTTGAGTGGGAAAGTTGTTATTTTTGTGGTATAGATTAAGTATGCAAACAGTTAACAAATCATATTATGCTCATAGGACTATCTAGGGGCAGAGAGGAGAATATACAGTCTCAATTATGAGCAAATTGTCCAAAGGAATCCATTGATATGTTGTTTTTAAAGAGAAAATAATTATGCAAAGAGTGACTTTCTGTGCTGGTCTCATTCCACCGAAGTTCAACCCAGGGTTAAAATCTGTCTCATTTGTTTAGTGCTGTGTTTGGTAATAACAATTCTGTCTGATGCTCAGTTTCAATGGAGAGATGTTTGCTTTCCTTTTGTTTGATAACTCACTTCATATTTAGGTCTGAGTCATATTAATTATCTGAAAAAAGTTTCAGATTTTTTGAAACTTTTGTTTTGGGAGCTTTTGTCATGGCCAGGGATACCTGTGGTTATCTTCACCAGTAAGTGATGAGATCCCCTCCATCAGCCAGCACACCTACACAGGAGTGTGCAAGCAGCTTCTCACAGTGACTGAGAGGAGTTTCTACTCTAATATTAACCATTAGAAGAAAACAAAAAGAAAGAAAATCAGGCATAAAGAAACATTTAATTCAAATGAATTTGTTTTCCTAGCCTTTTGTATGGATTCATAACTTAAGCTGTTTAGCAGACTGACTTGCTTCAGAAATACAAGTGGTTTGTAGCTGACACACAGGATTTTATGAAGTGATTGATCACAGCTGCCACTTGCCAAGGTCAGGGGGATGTTCTGTCTTGGCAGTCCCCACAGTGTGTGCATGTAAAAAGGGGGGTGAGGGAAGTGACAGTGGAGGGGCTGAATGGGTTGCAGTTCAGTTAATATGATTTTAAAATATCCTAAATGCAATTGTGTTTGCTTTGTAACGACAAACTTTGTGTGTTGGTCGGGCTTTTACTCTGTCTTGGTGTTTTTTGTGTGTGTATTTATTGTTTGTGTGTGTTTATTCTGTTATCTTTTTGAAGTAAAGATCAGAAGCCTGGTCAAAGAATGGGAGAAGAAACATGGAATAACTTGTGTGCATTTTCCCCATTATTCCTAAGTGAAAAACAGTAATTTAACTTCTATGATTTGTTAGCTTCTATAGGGAGGTAAGAAACCAGGGATTTAATCTTGCTCTTGTTGAACTCCAAGGGAGTTTACCATTAATTTCTGTTGGAGAACAATTGTGCTCTGTGTCAGCAGATGAAATAAATAATGCTGAAGTCTTTAGCTTGCTATTAATTCATGATTATTTGTCCTGTCATTCAGTGGGTGGGACATTGGCAGCTGAGATGCTTTATTCCCAGGTGTTGCTGTGGACTCGAAGCAAAAATCTTGAGTGACTGCTCTGTGATCACCTTTACCCCCATAAACCAGAGAAAATAATTTCATCTGATCCTCATATTCAGAAAAAGAGCCTGCAGATGATGTAGGTGTTTGGAAATGTTGCAAGATAGAATGGGAATGCCTGGTTTGGAAGGGTTGTGTAGAGGCCTAGGTTTAATCATTGGAGGGGCAGAAAACTCAGGAGGACACAGACATAGATAACTGAAGCATGTTTGGCCTTTGTTAGATGTGATTTTCAATGATTTAAGCTGCATTAGTTATATTCATGGCCTCACCCAATGCTATTTGAATCAATAGTCCATCAGCAGGCTTTGGATGGAAACAATGGGAAAGTCAAATGAAGTGGTGACAAAACTATAGAGAAATATTTTTTTGCTGTTTACAGTATTGAATTGAGAGATACTTGTGCTGTGGTTCCAAGACTCCTCATACTCCTCATTATGTGTTTGGTCTCAGTAACTCCTGCAGGAACCAGCTTCAAAAACTTTAGGAAATTCCCTATACACTTAGAAAACACCCAGTATTTAACAGTTATTAAAGCCCTTCAGGTTCCCAGCATTAAAACATTCTCAGGAAAAGAAGTTTTATTAGCAAGAAGTTTTATTAGCAACAGTGCTGTTTGTAGTTCTGGCCTTAAACTGAGACTCTTTGTGAACTGTACATAGAGCTAGGAACTGGCTAACATGAAAAAATCCCAAACATTTGGGATGCACAATTTCATGTTAGGTAAGAACACACTTGTCTGTTTATATAAAAAGGTAGTAAAAGGAAAAAGAGTATGCCAGGCTCCTGTTCCTGTTCTCTGGGCATAGAAGGGATAGAAGGATGGCAGCTGGGCACCATTGCTAAAATAACAGCAAAAGTATAAATTTGAGGAATTTTTATCTTTGTTCTGAGATGATTCAGTAACTACATTTTTTTCTGTGAGCTGTTGAGTGGTTATGCCACTAAGAACCAGCCCGTGCAGCTTGTGAACCCCTAAATTCTTTTCTAAGCCTTCCTAGCTGTCTCCTATCACAGCTGTATGAAATTACTCTACTCTGCCTGGAACTGCTTTTTATTTTTTAAAAAGCACACAGCCCTCCCTACATCAACCCTGGAGTTTTTCAACACAACTTACTCTGAATGGAGGGCAGTAGGACCTCTGAAAGAAAAGGTTTAAGTGGTCAGAATGAAAGCACATGATCTTTATGTCCATAGTAAAGGGAACTGTGCTGTAGAGAAGAAACCCAACATTTATCAGCAACAAGAATTAGTACTATTAAAACTTGGGCAATCTCAAGATGCAAAGAATGCCAAGCAAAAAAGATTGTACAGATGTTGAAGAAATCTTATATGGCATGAGGAGTTGAGAAGCTTGTGATTTTATTTGATCTGCACTGGTGTTGGCTGGAGCCCTTGCAAAAATTACACATCCATTTAAGAATTATTTTGTCCTTACTGGAATTCAGCTCTTGGTGGTTTTCCTGGATGGGTTGTGGTTGATGTGTGAAACTTTCAATAGCATGGCCTAATCAATACCATCAGGGTCAGCAAACTTCCCTTATGCCTCTGGTGCCCCAGCTGAGGTTTGACATTATTAATGGGTACAGTTTTCTGGAAACAACTGGAGAGTTATTTCCTGAACTTCCATGTGATATGGCCACTTCTGAGCTGCATTAA
This sequence comes from Cisticola juncidis, assembly GCA_013400215.1. Taxonomy (NCBI): domain Eukaryota; kingdom Metazoa; phylum Chordata; class Aves; order Passeriformes; family Cisticolidae; genus Cisticola; species Cisticola juncidis. The sequence goes on from VXBR01001106.1 coordinate 193,329, forward strand.
TATTTCCATTTCATTAATCATTGTGACCTAAGATGGGCAGGTCCTTATGCGATTTCCTCATTATTTTCCCTTTTTTCCCCTTCTCAAGTGCTTGATCTTGGAAAGTAGAGGCATATGAACTGCTTGCATGTTAATGAAAATCAGCCTGCTTTCTCAAGGGAGTGTAACAGATTCAAAGTAAAGCTTGATTTTTTTTTTTTTTTAATCTTTTCCACTATTGAGGACTTTTATTTGTGTAATTCTAACAATGTTTTGCTGATACTTTGTGTACACAGTCGCTGCCTAGGAACAAGAGTTTTAATGCATGGTATCTGGAAAAATGATATCTCACACTCCTAATTCCAAGCATAAAAGAAGTTTTCAGATGGCACAGTGGTTTTATAAAGGAAAAAACAGCAGTTTTATTGGGAAATATAAACCTACTTGGAAAGCACAATCCCCAGTGTGCGAGTGGGGCAGAGTAACTGAGAATTTGATTGATGGGAAGTGATCTTGGAATGTTCTTTGGAAGCAAAATTTTCTGAGTGTTTGTCTGTCTTAAGGCTGGTAGTCCCCATTAGCCACAGGAGCCCTCTCATGCCATTTCTTGTTGGAGTTCAGTGCACAAGAGTTGGGAGTTCCCAGTTTTAGTGATGAAGTAAAATTCAAGAGACAAAACTGAAGCTCCAGTGCAAAGCCACATATGGCAAAATCTTTTTGAAGCAAAAATGTTTTTAAGGGACAATGAGGAATAACCTTACTTTTGCTGTAGATGTTTCTTTAGGGTTCTTATTCTGTAGAGTTTCTTGTAAATAGGGATCAATTCTTATTATTTATCATAAAAATATTCCCCAAAACTTGCTGAAACACCTTTCAGCCTTGATTGCAATATGATGTTAATTGAGAGCTTGTGAACCTGGCCCTTTTTTGTGTTAAAATACTATGTTTAATTATATGATAGTACATTATTTTTATTATCAACTGCTGCTTCAGTTAATTCACTTCTAAAATACTTTGTGTGATATTCTTTGTATAAATTCAGTTGTCTTTCTCCAGACTGTTTTTACATCTTCCTAAATTTATTTTACATGAACTTCTCTCAGTCACCCCCCAACTTTTGAGTTTTAATTAGACCAAAGCTAGAATCAACAATACATGCATGACCTTTTGCTAACTGTTGTCTTAATTGCCAATTCTAATTTTTCTGCTTTGCTGTTGAGCAGATGTTTTAATTGAAGAATCCAGTAATGCCTAGATCATTTGATACATAAGTCCTAATTTAGTTCCATAGATTTAAACTCACTTGTCTTTCTGGTCTGAATTTTGTCAGTGATAATATTAACACCAACCAATTTTGAATTTTGCAGTTGATTAAAAGGATTTGAAAACCACAATGTTGTATCTTGGGATAAGTAATTCAAAAGAATACAATATAAAGTTTAAACAATATAACCGTTTCCCAAAACAAAGAATTTTGCATGTTATCCATGCTTCCAGGGCCTCCTGTGGTGTGTTGAGTGTTTTTACTCCATTAAGAAATAAAGGAAAGAAAATTTATCTTCCTCACACTTGGAAACTGCATGAGAGTGTCTACAGACAGTGCAGGGAAAGCTTTTTGGTTTTCTAGCTGTTTTATTTCATGGGAGAAGATCTGAGCCAGTACAGTGTAACTTGGAAGAAAATGTTCTCCCAAAGGACAGGTTCCACCCAAACTGGTTTCTTTATGCAGATCCCTCTTCACATAATTCCTCTGTCTAAATCTTAGAACAAGGATGTGCTCTGAACTCTTCTGTTGGACTCCTAACAGCAAAGAACATTTAGAAAAGGCTTTAACCTGATTTTCCAAGCACATGTACCAGAATGCAGTGGGACTTCTCTGACCACAGGAAAACAGAAAAGAAGTCTATGAATTATATTTGCATGTCAACCTGAGGAAGACAGCATTTTTAAGAAAACTTAGTAGTTAAAAAACCCAAGCAAAACAAAAACCTGAAAAAAATTAAAGGAGGAACTTTTACTGGGTCTTCATGATTTTCAGACATTTAAGGACTTACATACATGCATGTTTTCATGATTCATGATTTGAAGCATTGAGGCTAATGAAATGATTCATTAGCCTCAATCCAAAATGCAGAACAGGAGTTATGACTTCCATTGAGACAAACCACCAATATCACTCACAAGTATTTCCCTTCCTCGATGGCAAGGCTGGAATAAACCTTCATGGTGGTTTGTCCTTATGTGGAAAAAATTCCTAATATACTTAATGAGGCTGACTTCAAAAGAAGTAGCTGTGGCCTCGCCATGTAAATATTTGCTGTTTGGGGAGTTCCTCTCAAAGGAGTAATCTTCATGTCATGACTTCCAGAGCTTTATTGTTGTCCACAACTTTCTGTACTCTGATTCATTTTGTTTAAGTGCACAAATGCCATTTACAACAGGCTGTGATTGCTGATGCAGTTTTGGTTTTGATTGGGGCAGGAATGTTCTTACTCGGTTCCTACTCCTCTTATTCAGCCCTGGAACTGAAAAAAAGGCCACCAAGGCAGGTCACCACAGAGACCTGGTTGTGTTTACACTTTGTTCTAGGAATAACAGCGTGTTTGTGCTCCAGCTTGACCTCCTGTAGCATCCAATCAGTTGGGAATTTGAGACTGGGAATGCAGAGAGAGGCTTAGAGGGCATCTCATCCTATGGCTGCTTTCTGGGCTGTGCTCCTGCTCAGGATGTAGATGAGGCCGGGGTTCTGGAGTGTTTTTCTGGGACTAAGGAGATAAAGATGTGTACATGTATGTATGTATGTGTGTGTTTATGTCAATTTGAACACAAATATGGAGTTAAATGTTTTCTTCACATTAGCAGAGCAGCTCTGCCTGCTTTGCTCATTATGTTCCCATAGAACTTTGTGTGCAACAAGGAGAGGAGGAGATTAAGCCATGGCAGCCCTGGGAAGCATCCTGAGAGCTTGCCAAGCAGAAGAGCAGTTGTTTAATATTACTTCTGTTTAGAAGCCATTACATCCAGGAAAATACAATTCAAATCAGACCCTTCTAGAGCTTCTCAAGTTCTCTGTTAACCCTTTCAAAACCAGTCCATTTGCTGTTATACTCTTGCCATCACTGTGCTGGTGCTGAGCAAAGTACCCAAATTGGGGGTGCCAAGGAAAGGGCCTTGTATAATGTGGTGGGATTTGGAGTGCTCAGACTTTCATTCCCTTTGGTCCCAGACTTTAGTGAGGAGGTTGTTCTGTGGAACCAGCAGGCTGCATTGAGGAGCAAGGGTTGAATGATAAGAAGGGGGCAGGCTCAGGTGGAGTCACCTGGGAAATGACAACACATGTGAGAGCCCTTAATGCACCTTGGGGGAACAGAGGGACTGATCAGCTGGGGATAAAGGAATAGAGGATTGTTTTTGAGGGTAGGTTTGGTGCCAAGGGCTCTTTTGTGTTTCCTGAGTGGGCTGTGTAGGAGTGGCACAGCTGCCTGCCTGTACAGCTTGCAGCATTTTTCTTCAAATTGCCCACTGCCTTGGTAGTTTTCTACTGTGCAAGAATCAAACATTTACAGCAAGAAAACTTGTTTTTCTAAGTTGATACTTGCATAAGAAAGTAAATCCTGTGATATTCCCCCTTTTTTGTTTGTATGTGGGGAAGGGTGGTTCCTGTGTGTGCTTTTTGACAATTTACTCTGAATTATGTGGTTGTAAAATATGAGGATGATTGCAAGATTTACAGGTTTAAATTACTACATTTTAAAACCAGAGATAATGAAATAAGTGACAAGCTTATATAAGAACATTTTCCTGTTAATGATAAAAGCATTTATAGGGTTTTTTCTGTTTCTACTAATTTGTAAGGGGTTATTTTAAATATCATTAAATTATGACCACTGTTGTCAAGTAACAGCAGCTCCAGTAGCCTGGTCCATCCACTGCCTATTGAAGGAACAAAAATGCTCTAAAATGCTGCACTGGTGGGGAGCTGAAACAGCTATTTGTTCTGTGTGGGGGTAAAAGGAAGATGAGAGTCTCTGGGCTTTTAATTTCTAGGTCTGTTACCAGCATTACATAGGAAAGGGTCAGCTCAAAATTGAAATGTAGTAGCTTGAAGTCCTAGATCCTAACTGTGTACCACGTAACTGAGCAGGCAGTGTGTGTCACTCACATTAAGTCCCAATTAAAAGCTCCAAAATATTTTCTAGAAACCAGCTACTTCCTTTGGGACAGAAAATAAAAAAAGTAGGAGGAAGCATCTCAGTGCTCCAGTGTATCTTGTGGATGGATGACACCGTGATGGACGAGGCCAGCCCTGCTTTTGCCATCAGAAATTCCCAGCAGTGGCAGGGAGCTGGAATGTGCTCTCCACAAGGCAGGCAGGCTGCCCACACTTCAGCCTGGGAAGGATTGGGCCCAGAGTGGTGTTTTTTGCTGTAGGACTTCTGCAGCTCTCTCTGGCCTGAAAATATTTTCTTTATGCAGAAAAAAAAAGAAAAATTAATAAAATTGGACCTGTGCTACAGTAAGAAATATGCCTTTAAATATTCCAGTGACCCCATTGCTTTAAATTTAAGATGATGAGAAGACTTTAGGTGAGAAGAATTTCACTGGTGATTCAAGGTGTGTGTGAGTAGGGATAAGTAATAAAGAATCAGAAAGGGATAAAGAGGGAAAATATGAAAAGGAAATGAAAGGTGAGATTTGGCAGATACTTTGGGAGCGATGGAAGAAACAGACCTTGGGGATGAAGAGGATGGAAGGAGAGGAAAAATGGATTGCAAAGAAAGGAAAAACAAGCCAAACCAAAAAACCCTGAAATGCTCATGAGCTTTTCTGGAAAAAGTAACAAAATTGATTAGGAAATTAGGAAACTACATAGAAATAGTCTTAATATATATGGCATGGGGTGTGGAACTGGGATGTTAGAAGTGGAACTGGCTGTATTAAGAACTATCCTGTATAATTTTTCCATCCTCAGAGAAATTTAGATTTTTCTTGTCTCTCCTGTTCTTGCTATTATTTAAATTTTGTCTATCTTACATCACTCAAATATTATTTTGGTTTATGTGATTTTTCCACTGCTGATATCATTTACAATTGTCTCTGAAGATGGCTGGGTATAGGCTAGTCATGCTGGTGGAGAACCTAGGAAAATACAACTTGACTCTAAAATATCTATTTTTTCTGAAATAAAAAAATCTTAAAGGAAATGGTGAATAATGGAATAAATCACATTCTATTAGCAAGACTGTTTTACTGTCAAAGCTCCCACTAGACACACATACCACTAACGAGATTGGTACATTGAGAACTGTGTAAACTGAGATTCTGAGTTCCTTCAGTGGAAAAGGAAGAAATGCACTGAAGCCAGCTTGACATTGGCAATGCACAGTGCATCATGCAATGATTATTGGACTCAAAGTACACTACAAAAATCTAATTTGGGTAATCTGTCATGTGGAGTGACCAAATGTACTTCAGCAGCCCCTGCCTTACAAGGGAAGCATGTGGGAAGATGCTTTGCTGTTATTTCAGGATAAGGTTTCAGGGAGGGATGTGAAATGGTGCCAGGCTAGATTTTGGGTAAGTCATCTTTATAAAATAAAATGCAGGATAGATTTTTTAATGCCTTCAGCAAGCTGTCCTTCAAGACAGGTTCTCTGGGGTGGTACTCTGCCATAGGATACTGTTGGGAGCCAAAGTCCTTGCCTGCCTCATGGGCCTTTTGGTTTGGGAAGCCCAAACTTGTTTAGTGCAAGGCTGCAGATCCAGCAGCACCTCCCAGGGAGCAGAGTGCTCATTCCTGTGCTGGGTCCTTTCATCTTGGATAGCTCTGTCCACTCTAAATCCCCTTCCTTCCAATGTGTGGTCTCTGAAACCTACTTGAGCAAAGAAGGCAGCTTGTAGGAGTTGAGCAAAATTGGGTTTGGTTTGAATTTTCAGAACTTCTGAAAGGGCTTTCAAGAATTCAATCTTTATCACTTACCTAGAGGATGTATATCATAAAATCTGCTGTGAAGTTTCAGGGGCAAATGCTATAGATTTATGTCCCAGTCATCCACTCATCACTTTGGAAATGAAATCCTAATTTGCACTTTGGGTTTTTTTTTTTGCAGCATTTTGGTCACATTTACTGAGCATAAGACTGCACTGTAAGTGAAATGCATTATTAACAGTTATGGCCAGTGAGTGGTATGGAGTTTTGTGATATTTTTTGCTGCGTAGGGTGACACATTTTTTTATGGTGCAAGATCTAGTCTGTTATTTAATCCAGAATTAATTGTGATGACCACAATACCACATGCATTCTCACCTCCACTTCTTTACTTGAATGGAATAGTATTGTACAAGGGCAGAGGCTTTTAACACAGAAAAACAGAATCCTTTCCCAGAGGCTGGGCCAAAGCTGTGAACTTCTCCAGCTGATCCATCTCACACTTAGGTCTTTGCCCTAAGACAAACAAGACAAAGTGTTAGGAACAAAAAGGATTGTTTTGATCAAAGGGAGGGAATTTAACACAGCAGGTGCTTGCCATGTTGTGTAGAGAATTGTTGCAAGATGTTCAGATACTTTGATGGTGAAAGGAAGGAATGCCAGATAGAGAGTACCTGGGTGATTTAAAGTCTGTTATGGGGCCAGTTTGTGAACAGTTTTTTCTTGAATATAAAAATCTTGATAAATAAAGAAATATTTTAGTGGACTTTTGTAGGATGGAGTTAAAAAATGAACAAGTCAGCATGTTGGCAGAAAAAATGGAAAAAGTGAGCTGTATGTTGATAGAAGGTACAGTCAAATGCTCAGAACCATCCACTTCCCCTCCCCTTTGATTTATTCAACTTTAAAGTGCAAGTTTTTAGCAACCAACTTTATCTGATGAGATTCATACCTCAAATAACTTCATTGCAAGGCAGACTTGTAGCTGCACAGCAGAGGTCAGGAATCTCCCACCTAAACAACTGAGTGGTCTTGCAAGTGAGATCTCCTCTCTTCTGCACACGTCTGTGCTTCCTCTTGTGCTGCTTGGTTGAATTCAAAAGGAGATCATCAGAGAATAGCAGAGAAGCTCAAGTAGATGAAAAATGGTGGGTTAAAATAGGGCTAAAAGAATAAAGAAATGTCAAAAGGGTATGAGAGGTCTAGGGAATTTTAGGAGACTCTTAGGAGAAGTTGAGTATCACAGTCTTTGAGGAATATAAAGTGGGAAGAGGATGGAGTTGCAGGAGGAACCAGGAAATGGTTTCTTCTTTGAAAGGTTTTAGTTCAGAAAGCTATTGTATGTACATTGTGCTGGGTAGGTTTTTTATTATTCTCCACTGGATGGACACTGACATGGGGTTGACTGAAGGTGGGAAGAGAACTGGGAATGTGGAATGAGAGGACAGGAATTGATGTGTGCTTGTAACTCCCCTTCAGCCATACTTTGCTGATTGTTGCAGTGTGAAATCCTGGTACTGACTGGGAAATGTGCACAGTGTAAGATAGACATGTGCAGAGTTTTAGACAAATAAAATAATCTGGCTTGTTTTTGAGCAGATGGGATGCTGATTTTCTCCAACTTGTTGTGTTTTTTTATCTCACTGAATGAAGCTAAAAGATAATAAATATGCAGAGGGAGAAATGAAATAAGAACACAGGAAACTGGACAGAATAGGACAGGTTTACTTGTCTGAAGAGTTTTCTGCTCATTAAAGTAAAATTATGGCTTGATCTTACTGCCCCTAAGTCAAAATCTATTTCCACTGGAATTAGTAAGAGGTTTTTCTGGACATGAGGGTGAAACACACTGTCTGCAAAAGCACCATTTGTCATTTACTGCAATTTGAGAATCAGAGACTGCTGCTACGTACCAGAGTGAAAGTAAATGGCTTAACACTTGCTGAGTTTAAAGCCTAAATCCTTTAATCTTATTATGCCAAAATACATATAATTTTCCCCTATAAATTCAGTTGTGGTTTTCTGTGTGCTTGTTGGATGTGGGTACATCATCCTGTTAGCCATGTTATAATGACAATTCAAATAACAGTGCTGCTTCTGGTAGCTAACATCCCTGTAGAAGAAAGATGCAGACTTTTATAATTGTGATGCAGCAGAGGACTTTCTGAACTCATTAGGGAAATGTGTAATCAGCTTAACCAAGCATCAAGCTTGATGAAACTCTTTAGCAAAACAGTCTGAGGAATATATTGGAAGGTAGTGACTACAGAGATTCTGTTCCTAGGGATGAAATTTCTGTCATCAGGTGAATGTTTGTGAGTTCCCCTCTAGCATCCCTATGGATATAACATATTCACATGCTTTAAACTATTAACCTCCATCCTATTTTTAGAGACCTTTGGTGACTGAGTTTATAGGGGAAGAAGGAGCAGTTAGGAAAACAAGCAGAGCTTATTTTTCCAGTGTAACAAAAAATTAGAACTGTTGTCTGCAGTTTTACCAGAGGCTCTCATGTGTCTGTTTATGTGAGATTCTCCAAGCTTTTGTGGTTTCAGTGGAACTAAAAAAGACCCGAGATTTTCAGATTTCTTTCAGCCAAAGAATACGATAGGCATCCACAGGGGCAGGGGAGCAAGCCATGAAAAATAAGCTTCTGTGAGCCTTGGAAGCCTGACATAATTTTTCCCTGTCAGAACCTTTGGGCTTAATTCTGCTTTGTCTCACACCCAGTTGAATCCCATTGATTTTTTTAGTTTGGATGCTTCCGGTGTGAGCCACATGAGTGTGGCCATTTGTTTGGAAATACCCAGTACTGAGGAAACTGGAGATACCATGGCTGTGAACGTGTGTGTTACTGATCCTCCAGGAAGTGCTACATTTCATCAAGCCTGCTCTGGGAATACAAAAATGAACTCCATCATTTTTAGGAAAATGCCAGATGTTGTCATAACATGTCACATGCTTCTGCCACTGAGATGTTTTCTAACAACAGTGCTAATGTGTGGTATTATGCTGATGTTGTACAAATAACTAGATGTCAACCCCCATATCCTCAGCAGACTTTTATACCCCTGCGTGTGCTTAGCTATTAGAGTTATATTAAAAAATAAAGTGTATATCTATTCTTTTAAAAGGATGAGGAAATAGGAACTTGCTGAGGAAGCACAGGTTACAGTGTTCTGGTTTGAATCAGCAGGGGGGAATTCAGAAAACCAAAGCAAGGAGGGATTTCCTTTTTATGGGAATGGAAGGACATACATGCCTGTTCAAAGGTTACTGCTCTGTGTGTGCATATATACACATTGCCAGTTATGACCAATATTGGTGATGTAAACCATTTCCCCCTATTCTCACACTGAGAGAAAACTGCCATCATCATTGCAATTCCAAATTTATGTGATTTGACCATTTGAAAGACTGCAAAATGGGCATGTAAGAAGCATCAATTTTTCTTACAGAAGAAAATTGACCATAACCTCATAAGTGGAACACAGGACATTTGAGGCTGTATGGATTATAATACTGGCACATAGAATCTATTGAAATACTTGGACAGAGAATTATGAGATGATTCATTCTTGCAAAAGAGTTTCCCTCCTGCCTTTTGTTATTATTGCTGCAGCCATGATGCTGGGGCTTGCTCTTACCTAACTGACTTTGCTACTCTTGAGGATTGAGTACTTGCATAGAAAAGTAGTGCCATTTATTTGGGTGAGAAACCTTCATTTCTAATGACACTTTCGGAAGGCAGTAGTTTGCTCTACGGAGAATTTCTGGTGGGGAACTTGATATAATCACTACAAATGGCAAGGGAGTGTTATTGCTATGGCATCACCCAAATGAAAGACTCACATTTTGGTCTGAAGACCTACATCTGTGACAATATTTAAATGTAATACTTCTCTTGAAATTATTGGAAACTGTCTTTGTTCCTTTGTGCAGCTGTTCCTAACAGTGTAGAAAGGAAATAGGAACTGAAGAGGAGGCAAAAGGAAAAAATAGGAAGTGAATTGGTGAAGAGGCTCAAATCAGCACTTGACCTGAAACCCTGGCAGCTCTTTAGTGTCACAGAACTGTGATAACTCTGCTGTGTATTGGATATTTCACAGTTCATCATCTTCGCTTTTGCCAGATGGTGTTGGCTGTGCTGATCTTGTTCTCTTGCACTCCTTCATGCACCTTCCAGTGTGGTGTCATTTGTTTTAAGCCTTCCCTGCAAGATCCTCAGAGCAGCGATTAATCTTTGCTGCTTTGCACTTCTCACCCAGAATCTGAGGCAATGCAGCTTTTTTTCTATTTCTGCCCAAAATTCTGAACATCACAACCAATGAATTAAAATGAATTGGGCCTTTTGTTCTAGAGACACACTAGCACTAGAGATACAAGTTAATGATCTCAGATGCAAGCTAACTTTTTTTACAGATTCCAAGGTTTGTTGTCTCTAGCTGAAAACTCCATTTTAAGACCTATTTGTAATTTAAGTAGTCCAGTCCTGCTGACATATTTGTGTGGATAACAATCACATTAATGCTGCTTTCATGAAGCAGTTGCATCAAGGAAAACTCCTCGTGTGGGAATTTTGCTTTGTAAATAAATTACATGGTCTTTTCCAAAAACAACTTGGTTAATCCTATCTCAGGATTAATAATAGGAGAAATACTCTTCACTCAGGGAAAACAAATGATCTCAGAAGTGGAATCAAGGTAAACTTAAACCAGGATCATGTTACTAGTTGGTTTTGGCTTGAGAGTTGTAATTTCAGGAAAACAAAGCAGAGACAGCCTTGGACCTTTGCTACGTAATTGAAAAATCTCAGCAAGTGAGATTTTTATTTAATTGAATCCATATAATTTGTGAAATTTGCTTTGCACATATCTCCCTGGAGATGATCTCTTTACACTGCATTCCCCTTTGGCTTTAATGTAAAAAACTCCATAGATTTAAGCTAAACAGCCAACACTCAGGCTAGATGGGCTACTGGAATATTTTGGGAATTTCAGTGAGGTGCATCTGAGGTGCCTGGGTAGTGTTTTACTTGTGGTAAAGCCAAGCTTCCCTGCTATTGCCAAGAAAGATTTGCAGTTTAATATTTGTTTTCTTTTTTCTTTTTTTTTTTTTTTAGCGTTCCAGAATGCACATTTTAATCCCTTTGGTAGAGTTTCAGAGAGCTGCTAAAACATTTGAACTCCATCTTTCCTTGATTTGCCAGGCTTCACTTAAAAAATAATGTGGTGAACTCACTGGCATTTCTGATTTCACACCAGCCCATTCTATTTGTTCCTAACGCTGAACTCTGTTGGTTTTTTTTTGGTTTTTTTTTCCTTGAGGGAGAAGTATTTTTTATTATATATTTTGGTTTGATTTTTTTCATTCTAGGCTGGTTAGTTTTTAGCCTGGTTAGTTTTTGATTGTGGTTTTCTTGCTTCTGCTGTGAGGTTTATTAAGCAATACTTTATGGAAAACACTAGTGGGATCAAGACTCTTCATGGAACCCTTGCTCCCTGTAAAGATGCCTGAAATGCTGTTTCTCCATGCCTAATGTGTAGGAAAAGACTCCACAATTTAAAGTTGTTGAGGTCTGAATATGTTCAGTGCCCTGTATATTCAGAACAGATCCTGCCATGTTTCCTCTGGCTCCTCCTTGAATTTGGTCACCTACAATTTTCAGACCTCTCAGGCTGGAAGATGCTGGGGGAAAAGTGTTTAATGAACATGGTGCCACTTCTAAAACGGAGTTCTCTGTCAGTTCTGAGTCACTGGGAATTTTAGTGGACATTGACCTGAGCAGGAGCTCATTTTCTCTTGGAAGATTGTCATGTTTCTGTGTGGTGTGGGCAGGGGGAAAGGGTCTGGAGCTGGGTGTGGGGATCCTGAAGCAAAACCCCACCAAAATCCTCTGCATTTGGGAAACTGGAGAAATACTGTCACATCAGATTTTATTAGAAATATTACTTCTGCCATGGAAATCTAATGCTTCCATTGTGAAACAGTGTTTTCCCTAGCTAAGGTGACAACAGCCACAGTTCAAACTGAACTTGAGGAACTTTGCTCTCATGAAACAGTTTCACTCTTGGACCATTTTGATTTGCTTATCGTTCAGCAGGAACTCATTTCAGAGACACCAGGCCTTTGGAAAGTGGGCTGCTGCCACTATGTTTGGTTCACATAATTTCTCATATTATTGACATGATGTTGCACTTAAGACCTTCACAGCCAAGGAGGGCAAAGCTGAGTTGGCTGTGGAATAGTGGAAGGCAGTGGTGCGAAGTTCCTTACAATAGGCTATTGCTTAGAAAGAAATACCCTATACAGGCTGAAATTGATCATCTAGTGAATGTTTTTATAGCAGTTCTGCTTTACCTCCCATTTTCTTCACCTCCTCTGCATTTCTGAGCCCAGTGTGACAGAGCTGGGCAATTTGGGGCAGTAATCATTGCTGGTTATGGGCACACTCACCATCAGGCATAGGTGATCTCGACATGTCACTCCTTTTCTCTTACTTCTCTTGCAAATGCTCTGTTCTTTTGTGTTGTCCTGCACAACAGAAATTTTTATCCAATTCTGTATGCCATCTATTTTCCAGATTAGCTTTCATATTTGTCCTTAAAACTTTCCCAATTGCACACTTGTGCACGTAAATCCAGTTATGGGGTGAAACAGGTTTATTTTGTTAAAAGAATAAAATCTCTAAAGTTAAAAGTTTTCCATAAAGAGTTGGTTTATTTTCCACCTGGACATCTAGTTGGAAAATAAACACTTTCTTCTTGGACTAAGACTTGAATTAGAGAGAACTGTTGAGTTTGAACCAATAGAAATTTGTTGGTTTGCTTGATTTGGTACATAAATTCAGCGCCTTTGCAGGGTTTTAGTTTGGAAACTGAATCCACCATTTCTGCCTTCAAGTTTAGGGCCCACAGAGAAGAATACAGACATGGGGTCCTTCAACTCTAATTTGCCTGTCCAGGGCAAAACAGAGATCCCCCAAGTGAGAATTCAATTTGTGTCCTTTTTCCAGGGACACTGAGGATGTGACAGCACATTATCTGTGTTTGTGTTTGGTGGATTCCTCCTTTTCTCTTCTGGAATTCCCCAATAGCTTTTGAACATGAATAGGTTTTTGGATTTCACTCGGGAGGCTTCCCAAGTATTTCCTCCCCACTTTTATAGTTTTTGAAAGAACCTCTGCTCCCCTTTCATCACCCTGCAGACAAATGGTTTTGTGGCTTGCTTGAACAACGCTGCACCTGCCAGAAAGAGGAGCTGGATCTGCCAGGAGGTCTGGCATGGAGGACACAGTTTGGGGTCCATTTTATGGGTTCAGCCCTTTCAACCAAAGCTGGCAGCATCAATTTCTGCACCATCAAGCCTGAAGCCACTGACTGTTTCCCCTGACAAAGGGTAGCACTGTCCAGGTATACAGTCTGTGCTTTCAGCTCAAAAGAGGAGGAGTCTACAGCAGGAAAAAAGGTTGAAACTGCTGGGAAAAGGAGGAAGTAGCTGTTGCAGGCTGTGCTATTAGTGGCTCTTCTGACAAGATACCATTCAGAGGCCAGACCAGAAAGTGGGCAGATGTGAGGAATTATGTATGAAAAAGTTATGTCTTGCTTCCCCTGTGTCTTTCCCTACCCAGATGCTCTGACAGGAATTTGTGTGCTACTTGTATTACAATTGCATTGATGATAGGAGACAGCTTTGGTTTAACATTGTGTTTCTTCAACAATGTGCTTAAAAATTTTCACATTGAGGTGTCATTTTTTATTATTATTTTCTTTTTCATATATTTATGTGTACATTTTTCTTTGGTTTTATTTCTTAACTCACGGAAGTTCCAACCTGAAAGTTTATCTTCTCTTGTCCATTTTGCCATGAACAGGTAATCCAGGTAATCAGCATTTTTGAAGTATTACAGCGTCAGTAACAACTTGTAAGCAGTAGATGGCACAGGAGAGGTACGAATAAACTGAGAACAGCCCCTTCCTACAAGTTTCTGCCTGTATCTTTAAGCAGTTTAGGAATACAAATAACCAAATTAGGAAGGTTTGTATTTAGCCTGTAGAGTGGCTGTTATGCTTGTTAACTTGATCTTTTATCCTACATTAACTGAAGGCTTTGAATTGTAAGTAAAGTACTTCTTCACAGTGGGATATTTAGAAAATGAGTTTTCTCTTTACGTTGTACAGTCTGCTAGGTGAAAACTAGACACTCTGTACATGGAATAAAAGTTACAGGGATCATATGCTTATGCACTTTTCATCCTTCATGGCTTTCCCAATGAGTACACGCTGAATTCCTGTAGCTGTTGTGTCAGGAAACAAATCTCAGGAGTGTAAACCTTACCCTGCTTTCTGCCTTGCAGCTCCCAAGGTCATGAGCAAAAGCATTTCTCAGTTCCTGTGCTTCATAACATATGCCCCAGGAAGTGAATAGGTATTTCTAAGGACACAAATGCTTGTTTTATTTCCTTTGATTGAAGAGTGAAAAGTTACATTGTAAACAAGGCTCCAGGTACTGGGCTAATGATCATAAAAATACCTCCATCTGTTCCCTACAGCAGAGTCCTTACTATTTTTTCCCCCTTTTCATTTATGCAGGGGGAAAAGCTTCAGGAAAGTGGAATCCACAAGGGATCGTGGTCTGTCAGTTTGTGTAGGGTCAGGAGCAGGGAACTCATCTCACTTCTGCTGTTGACTTCATGTGTGACCCCAGGCAAACCACGATTCCTCTGTGGGCCTTGCCCCTTCTTGCCTTTCACTGGGCATTCAAAATTTTGTCATTCAAAACAGTGTAAAATGCTGCTGTTCTGATTTGTTAACTTTTATCTGTTCAATGTGTTGCACAGGTGTAAAGAAGAGTCAGGTCCTATTTGCTTTCTCTCATTTATATCTTGTAGGGATGATTACTTGCTGCTGTTGGTAGGGCCACAGTAGATTAAAAAACCACTTGATTTTTTTTTTTGTCTCTCAATGCACAAGATAAAAACAAAACTGAGAAGGCAGAAAGCTTTCTCATCTCCACTTTTGTGCTTTTGAGGTTAAATGGGTATAGGTTCTTCTATGTTATAGTAGGCAGAAAGAGCCTTAAATTTCTCAGATGTTTACAGCAAAAAGAGAATTTTATGAGTGTGAGGGAACAGAGAAACAAGGCACGGAATTTCAAATTTCTCATGTACAAAAGGAAACTTAAAGAAAACTCATCCCCAAACCACCCAAACACCTTCTCCCCACTAGATGCTATCAGAGGAATCATGGAAGAGATGGAAAGGTATTGCTGGATTTTACAGAGGTTGAAAATGAGCTGTGTTTTCTTCTGTCAGTGGAATACTCAGACTTATCTGTAAATAGCATCTGTTTATCATTTATTGCTGTGGCTCTGCGATCTCTGCCTCCCACTAGGACTTCCACGAAAAATAAGGTGGTCTTGGCCAAACAAAACTCCATGGTGGAGGAGGGGCAAAATAAACAATTAGCAACAGTGTAGGGCACAACCAGTATTGAAATAAAAATGTAAACTGTAATGGAGAAGAATGTCCTGAGCTGCTGTATAACAGCCAATTACTTGTTGCAGCAGAAGCTGATTAAAGGCTATATAATAATGCCAGTATTGTGGATTGTTTTCCAAATGCCCTTTGAAATAACAATACAGATGAAATGAGGGTGAAATTCCTCTTAGTGGCAGATGGGACGTGCTGTCCTGTCTGGGAGAATCTGTCTGGTGGCAGAAGCAGCCACCCTGTGCTGGATGAGACAGGAGGGTTTCCTTGCTCCTTGCATGTTATCCTCCTTCCATATGGCTCCATATGCTTTGGACTGGGAGCCCTGGCCATATTGCCATATTTAATTGAAAAACAGTCAGTAAGGAACAGGGTAGGTGTTTTGATTATGTCAAACAGTAGCAGCAATTGGTGTGCTGTGCCACTGCTTTCTACACAATTGTGATTATAGCATCAAGTGACCAAGCATGTTCTGATCAAAGGCTTTTCAGAATGGACTTTGTGCACTCAGCCAATGCCTTTGCATTTAGAAAAAGATTGGATGTGGCACTGAGTGCCATGGTTTAGTTGAGGTGTTAAGACTGAGTCCAACTCATGCCCTGAAGGTCTCTTCCAACCACAGTGATTCTGTGATTTTATTTCAGTTCTCTTTTTTGTTTATTTCTTTTTGTTCTGTTTTGAACACTTGTCAGAAAAAAGGAAGCTGGATGAGAATAACCCTCAGATTTTTATTTTAGTTTTGATAAAGTATTAAGAAAAATATACAGAATTGAATTCCTGAATGAGATTTACCAATGATATAAGTTCTTTGGTTTGGTCCTTATATCTTATTTAGCCAAGACTAAGGGGAGATAATTGGCCAAGTTAAATGACTTAAAAAAGTCCCAAGTGTATCAAAGTTAAAGACACAGCTGGTTAAACACTTCTAGTCAAAGTGCTGTGACTGTAGCCTCTTCTTGGATGTCTACAGTGTATTCCAAATGGATTTTTCTCTTGTGTCTAGTAGCTTTAAAGTTGATCTGGTAGTGTTATCCTGAAATAAATCCATTAAAAGAGAGTCCTAAGATCCAGCCCTGCTTTCATACACCTGGAAATTGTTCCTCTGCTTCCCTGCTTGCTACATCTATTTTCATTTATGTATTGCCCCCACATAACCATTAATAGCCCAGGGTCAGCACCTAGATTCTGGGAAATTCAGATTGACTCAACCCATCCGCCCCAAAGGGCAATAGTGTGAAGTGAGACCTGTGTCTCTGTGGTTTCTATTTTGTCCCTATAGCCCATAGACAAACTTAAAGGCAAGTTGAAATTTATAGGGGACTTAATCTGCGTTGTAGACTGTGACACAAATTGAGACAGTGCCAGCTACCTGTGGCAGTGGTGGCACAGACAGACAGTGGCACAGCTCTTGGCTCTGCTGGTTCAGTGATGTTGGTTCTCAGCTTGGGGCTGATGATGCTGGGTCAGACCAGGGCTTCCCCCATCTACTGTGCTGCTCCTGACTGGCCTTTCTGTCAGTTAAGGAATGGCAAAATAATTTCTGTCCCCACCCACCCGGCTTCAACCAATTTCTGCTTAGGGACTATTTAATGACTTAGAGACCCTCTCTGGCTCTTTGCATTTCATAGCTACAAACAGACCAATTTTCTGTGAATTTCTTGTCTTCCCTTTGAGTCTATTTATGTATTTGACTTTTTTCACTCTCCTATGGAAGTGAGTTCCATGGTTTATGTCATCTGAAAAGTGTTTTCTTGTTTTTGCTTTGAACCTAGGTATGTGATAATTGCATAAATGTCCCCCAGTTCTCATTTAAAAAGGACAAATTGAGTATTTGCATCATATGAATTTCTCTACACCCTTTTTACAGACTTGTGACATGATCTAGTAAAGAGCTGTCTGTATTCCATGTTGAGTCCTTACCTTTTATAGCCTCTCCTCTGACAGGAAAAGATGTTTCCTATCTCTGAGTCACAAGGCCACATTTCTCTGTGCTTTTTGGACCAGATAAAGAAACCAAAGTGACTCCAGGATCTGCTTGGTGGTTAAAAACAGCTTAATTAGAGCCTTTTGTTAAGGGTATGTGTATTAATTTGCAATTCTCTATCATGCAACTCAGAATTGTGGGTTTTTTCTTGTCAGACTTATCAGTTAGCTTTAGTTCTAGAAAATACATCACTTTGTTAATATGCTTGTCTGTAATGTGCAAACCTTACTGTTTCCTCCCTCATTCTTACCATATTGAGCAATTAAAATTCCCATTGCTCCCACAAGGAAGCTCTACAATTTACTTGATATGAAATGTGACCATTTATACCTATTGTTTATCCTCACTGTTTTATCAAGAATCCCTCTGGAAGGGTACATTCTCTCTTGCTCAATTGCCTTTGGTGTAATGTTTGTTTAAAAAAAACTCAAAACAAAAAACCACCCTGGAAGCTAAAAATATATCTACTGTGTGATCCTTGCATATATATTCAAGTGTTCTTGAAAAAACTCTAGGTCTTATTTTGAATATCCCAGAATATATCACAATCCTTCATGATTTTTTACAGTTCTTCATTACAGTTTCCATAGATATAATATGGAAGCCAGACTTAGGAGCCTGTAAGTCATAACATTTCTCTGATCTGTTACTGAAGATCAATGTCCTTGAATTCTTGACTGAGCTTGTGTGGTGCAGGTTTGGAACAGGAAACTCCCACTCTGCTGGATCAATATAATTCATCTTTGAAGTGGTGGAAAGCGTGGTGCAGTTTCAAAGGTCATGTTGTCTCAGTCTTGCTGCCTTGGGTTTAGCAGCAAACTTCATCCCCACTTTCATCCAAAGCAGCAGCAGTAGAACTGTCAAGCTATTTCACCAAAGGCCCTGATGTTAGGATTTGAAATGTATTGGGTACAGAGGGACCAATGTGTTCTTTTGTCAGAGCCCCAAAATTAAGGTGGTTCGTGGACTGGTTTTAAGTGAAAATGATGCTCCTTTGCTGGAATGATTTTTGAATAAGGGCAGGTAAGCTAGAAAGTTACAGTGTTAGATCTGCTCACATTGTCGTGAGAATGGAAAACACCAGGGATCACAACAAAAGTGGAACATATAAAAATAAATGCTTCTTTTTTTTGTTGAAGAAGCAATTTGCTTTTGCTTGTCCTCCATTTGGCTGTAGATGAGAGGCATTGCTAAAAACGCTTCATTATCTGTGAGCTAGTAAAGCTTTTCTTTCATCAAATAACACTCACTTGATGGCGGAAAAAATATTTCCCTACTTTGAAGGAGATGGCAACACAGTGTCATATGGCTTCAGAAAGTGACAGTGCTGACATAATGGCTTTTTCTTTGTGGAACTTACTTCCTTTAGCATTGAGTAGCATTTGAAACAAATAGTTCTGAGTCTGTGTGTGTAGACAAATTCAGCTCTTTGGATGCCAAATCAGAGGCAGCAGTTTAGGGGTATTATCCAGAGGTGCTACAAATATGCAGAGTACAGTGGTTTAGAGTGGTTTTGGAGGCTAGAGGAGTAAAATGATTCTGGCAAGGGTGAGTGTCATGAGGCATGGGGGAACAAGGAGTTCTGCAATGTGTATTTTGCAGTATGGCTGTTTATTACACTTGCTGTAGCCAAGACATCTCAGTCAGATGCTAGTCAGGCCTTTTTCTTGGCCATCCTTGCTCTTTCTCTTGCCTTTGTATTCCATATAATCAGAAAGTTTTATTCCAGACAGTATTAAGTTAGTATCAGAAAGTATTAAGGTCCTGATCTGGAGCTTTATACCTGCCTGCACATAACAATTGCTCAATTAAAAATATTTACTAAGGGGTGTGGAAGTGTAGGGGCTTGACTTTCCAGCACTGTCTAAGAAGAAAAAATTGTTTTTTTCCTTGAAAAACCCCACCCAACAAACCACATAACAAAACCCCCAAAACCAACAAAATAAATAAATTTAAAAAAATCCCTTGAGCTGTTATTGTATTGACAAAAAGCACTTTTGGCTCTGCTCAAGAAGCAGTACAAAAGATTGATATTGACTTTGTCTTCCCCTCATGTTTTCTACTTGAAAATGTACAGGCACTGGAGATACATGAGGCAGTCCTGAACCATCAAATGTATTGTGGAATGCATCTTTTTGAGATCACCAGATTATTAGAGAGATCTCAAACTGTTGCAATAACTAAATGTGTCAGAAGAAAACTTGTGAGGTTTCTGTCTCTTCCTCAGTGCTGGAGTTTCTTCATTTGGTAACTCCTAAAAAGCAGTGTATGCTTAGAACCTGTCAAGCTCAAACTTGTCTTCAAGTGACAGAATACTGTGACATCTGTACCATGAGAATACTTTATTCTGATCATATGAAAGTGTATAGAAATGAAAGAGTTGGACTAATTTGTCTGCTGTTGCTATTTAAGAAAATCATTTTCTTGTCTCACACAGGTCTGAGTAGGTCTCAAGGTTTCACCTGGATCTTGAAGGCACAGACATTTATATTTTCTGTGGCCAGACTGAGGAGGGGTGGAATTTCCAAAATCCATCTGCAGCAAGGTCTTGACTTTCCAGACTGGGCCAACAAAAGTCATCATAGGGGGGTAGATTGAATAAACAGAAGGAGAACAAAACAGTTCCATGAGAACAAAAAATGTCACTAACCTTTGAACCAAAAACGAGCAGGTCCCATTATTGTGTTACCTCTCAAGGAACTGCCTTCCTGACTTATCCTGCCCTGCTTCTCTTTTTAGTCTGGCCAGCTTCCTATGGAGGAACAACCTTCTCTCCTTCCTCTTGGCTGCATCCCTGTTGAAGGCTTTCAGCTGGAAATCCTGGGGTGGTTGAAATTAATATAATCAACATGGCTAGTTAGAGAACTGAGTGACTTTCTGCCTGAAAGCAGCATGGCCTCAGTTTTGGATCTCATCTCTTTGGGCAGGAGAGCTGCTCAGATCTCTGGAGGGGGCTTGCTTAGCCAAGATGAACACTTCTGCAGCTGACAGGGAAGATAAGCACATGTGGACTTCAGGATGTTGTATGTACATGTGGGTGTGATGTGCACGGGAGCTGCCAGAGCAGAAAACGAAATGTAGGGAGCAGCATTCTCAGTCTTGGTCTTTCATGAAACAGATTTTTGGGGAAAGGTTAGAAAATAACTCCATTTTCTTACCTAGTTTGATGAGTTAGCAGGAGTGGACTTGCTTAATTGTTATGAGTTTGGAAGCATCCCTATCCTGTGGTACTCAGTATGAAAAAAAAAAAATCTAAGTTTTCTCACAGAGTTTAATTAGATCAAAATTTCAGTTTTTATTTTAAAGAGAAGGGTGGCTTATGCCTGCTTTATGCCAGCTGGTTTTTGTATATAGTAATAATCTTTGGCTTTTTCATCTAGGTTATATTTGTTTTCACTGCTAGCTGAAGGGAGATTGTTTTCAAAATTGTGTTCAGAAACCCTGTATGAAAATTGCAGGGAGAATGACTCTTGCCTAGAGCGTTTATGCCAATATTAATGACAATTTTAACAGTTTAGATTTTGTGTGTTGAGGTGGTGTAAAACCTTTTTTCCCTTAAGTCTTGAGCTCAAAGTAAAGAGAACCCATAAACTACATGCAGCTTTTCTTTTCTCTGTTAAGACTGGGTATGAACCTTTTTCCTCCCTTCTTTTGGAAAATCAGTGCTTCTCTACTGCTCCTCTTTTTGTGATTGTGGTGGTAGAGTGTTTCCTCCTGCATTTAATTTAGCTGATGGCACAGTGTGTCCTGATAAATGGTGGAGGCTGCTCTTGACTGTTGGTTTTGATTTCCTGAGAGGACGAGCCTACAGTTTAGGTACTTAGTTCTTTCTGGTTTTTGTTTTGTTGTTGTTTTTTTTTCACCCAGCCAATTAACATGGAAGCTGTGTGGGAACTGGAACATCTATACTGTGGAAATTTTCATGTTTCCAACTAATTTTTCTTTGCAAAACTGAGCTGAGGATGTCTGCCAAGAGGACTGTCCCCTCGGGAGCCTGCCTGTGGGTGGCCTGGCTGGTCTTTTGGATCTGGCTTTCATTGAAAGATTTTTGACAGTATCAGTTCCTGTAGAAGTTTGTTTCTACAAATCAGCATTTTCTGTTGGAATAAAAAAAAATCTTTCTAGAATTTCTAACTATAGTTAATGAAAAAGAAACATTAAGGGAAACTGAGGAATTTTATGACTCACCTGACAATGCCCTCTAACTATGGATCACCACAGCCTGTATCTGAATGGTCCTGCTGGTAGCCTGTAAGCCTAGTGCTGTCTGCAGGCTGATGAATTTTGAATAAGCTGACAAGCTGGATAACTGGAGAGTGCCTTCCTTGCCCTCTTCTGCTGTAGAAGAATATATTGCAGTAGGTAAATAAATAAAAGAGGAAGAGTGGAAAAAGGAGACAGAGTTCCCTTTTGCTCCCCCAGATCACCAGCTGCTGTGAGGAGCATTGGTCTTGGCAAGGTTTCCTGTGTGAAATGAGGAAATGGTTCCTGATGCCTTTTCCTGCTCCCTACAATTTTGTGGCATGCACACAAAGGGCCAGTGGTGCTGGGGAGGGACAGCTCTGCCTCAGAGGAGCTCTCTGGCCCCAGGTTTGCTCTTTGGTGTCCAGTCAGGCAGTTTAACTGGGAGCAACTGGCAGTTCTGTCCTGCCTTGTGCAGTTCCTGTTGGATGACTGGGCTGTGAAATTCCCTTTTCTGCTGTCAGCTCATGGAGGTGCCTTGGAACTGCCCCCACCATCAAAAAGCCAACTGGAGCTTCCCAGTCCTAGTAGTAGTGCTGCATGGATCTCTCTTTTGTTCTCCCATGGAAAGTAAAAGTTAATAAGACAGCAAAAAGCTTCATTTCTAAGGTTGTTAGAAGGAATTAATGTGGGAGGAAGTGACAGTTTTTAAAACCAGTCGGTTAAAAGAGACTTTTGGATCCATCACAGATAAGAATACAAAGTGAAGAAATAGAAGTAGTTTGATTACCTTTAAATCTTTCAGAAAAAACATGTTTGTATTCAAGTTTAACTGATTTTTCAAGTTTGGTCCATTTGTATTTGACAATGTCCAGCACTGGAAGAACAGTAACTGTACATAAACTCTCCCCTTTTTTTGTTAAATAAATGTAAATTGCATTTTTTGACTTCCATAACCTTATAATAAATTACTGGCTTGTGGAGGATCAGATCCAACGTATCCTTCATCAATGAGATCTCCACCAGTGCCCTAAATCATGATGTATTTTCATGCTGTTGTGCTTGGACTGAGTCAGGCTGTGCTGAAGCTGCCTTTGGCTGCGTGCAGGGCTCACAATCCCTGGGCTGTGGCTCTGCCAGGTCTGATGGGACTGGGCACAGCATGCAGACACTGCCAGCATTGCCTGGCTCAGGAGGGCAGCCCAGCTCCACAGGTCTGCCCATTTGGAGCAGATTGCAGCACCCTTTTATCACTGCCTCAGTGAGAATCACCAGGAGCTCTCAAGAACTCATTAATTATATTTCTCTGAGCATAGTGTTTTGGCATTTTGAGTACAGCTAATTACAAGCAGATCTTAATCTTGGAGTTTTTTTCCTTGTAATTAATTATTTCTTCATTATCTTTAAACTATTTGACTAAGCAGTTTACATCCTGCTCTCGCTTCTTTAGCAGATGTCTTGAGAAAACAGATGTTTCTGTTTTCAAGAGAGGAAGGTTCATCCTTTTCTAGATGGAAGCAAGCTCTGCAGTTTAATTGTCAGCATGGAAAATGTAAGGGAACAAACACATTAGGGTGTCTTTGTGCTAAACTAAATATCTAACACCAATACTGTGACTGGAATGTATATATATAAATTTTATATTCCAGTAATATATATTTATCTTACATATGCATATAAAATATCTATGTATGCTATATTAAAAATATATACCTTGAGGGTTTTCACCTGCTCTGAGTCTTTAAACATTTTGACTGGGGTTTAAAAAGATTCATAGATGTTTGTTAAATCTAGTCTCACTGAAACTGGCAGCAGGCTTGACAGTCTAACATTTCTGAGTTGAGTAATTTGTTTTGAATCTTCAAGTGCTGTTTAGACAGTGTTAAACCATGTGCCTGGTGGTGAAAGAGTTAACTTTTTAAGAAGATTTTCTTAAAAAATGTTGCCTACAAATAATTCCTGATCTTATTATTTAAAACTGCTTTTACTGACAAATTAGCTTCTGTGGCCAAAAGATAGCTTAGGTTAGTCTTTAATAGATATTTGGAGATAATCTTTGTTAATTAGGATTTATTAGCCTTCAGCCAGACTCCAGTGCTTGATTAATCTAAGGTAATTAAACTCTTAAATCTGTCTGGCTAATCAAGAGAAGCAGTCTTACCTAAAGCTGTAGTTCTTCCTAAGTGGAATCAATGGACTGTTAATCTACTGGTGGATTTCTGGATTGAATCCAATAAATTGGCATTCACTTGTGTAGATTTTGTGGTTTTGGATAACAAAGGCATCAGATGTGCTGTGCTAAGTTCTGTTTCCATATGCCCTGTGTTTGATGCTGTGACAATAATATAGATTAGTCCAGTCACTGACCTGACACACAGTGAAAACCTTTTTATTAAAACTTTGCTATGACAATAAGGAGGAAAAATTACCCAGTTATGGAAACCAGGCAACAGTTTGACTGCAGTGTGTTGGGCCACTCTGAATCAGAATGGGTATGATAGGTATTTTCTTGTATTCCTTAATGAAAAAAGAACCTTAGTCTGCTGCCTTTTGTCAAATCAGGATGAAATTTACCCAAACAATGACAGAATTCCACTTCTGGTCTATTCGTTGTACAGACCTTTTGCAAATTTGAGTGTTAGTTGTGGCTCAGGTGCTCAGTGGTACACATGGTGACTCTTCCTTTGACACCAAACTCAATATGAATAATGTGTTTAAATGCCCTAGAAGCTTCTGAGTTTCTTTTGAGTTTTAGAGTTTTGATTCTGCTGTTGCAATTTCAGTGGGGATAGCTGGAGAAAAACCAACTTCTTCAATTTTGCCTTCAAATTGTCAACAGACAAAAGACTTGACCTCATGTAAAAATCTATGGGAAGTTCCTATGTACTGATCACAGGGGTTGTCATTAGCAATGGCCTCATCTTTAGCAAAAAATGTTTCTGTCTGGTAATCAGCAGAAAATGCTCTGCTGGTTCTGTGAGGCATCCTCCTGGCAGGCAGGACATGCCTCTGGCAGGGGCTGGCACTGCTGAGCTCTCATTTTCTCTGTTCCCTTCTCTTCTGCAACCCTTCCAGTTTGATTAAAAACTTCTTAGTTGTGCATGTTTCTCATGCCATACTCATCTATGCAAATGTGTCAGAGGAGAATTCAGTCAGTGGTACAATGCAATTGCACACTCTGGTTTCATGAATTGTTTTGGGTTTGCCTGTTCCACTATGAAATATTTCCTAGGCTTTTGATGTAAAAAACACTTTGGTAGCAAAGAAGCAGGGAGCTGGTATTTAGCAAATCTCATATTAGATTTAGAAAATCACAGTATTAGATTGTGTTTCTAGAATATTGTTAAGAAATTAATAATTTTGAGAAATGCTTTGGTACTTTCTGAGAGCCAGGCCTTGAGATGAGGTTTGCAGAGCAGTTCCTTGTCCCCAGGCCCTCTTTAAAATCCATCAGGTGGGTGTTTGCAGTCCTGCTGGATGAGGCTGTTGGTACCACGTGTGACCCCGGGTACTTTGTTGGGATGGGGTGGATCTAATGAGGACTGCAGCTCCCAAAATGCTGCAGGAAGGATCTGTCTGAAAGGTTAGAGAGGAGAGCTGCTGCCAGCACAAAGAGTGTTCCTCAGAAAGGGGAGTGTGCACACAGATGTTTGGCTCTCACTGAAAGTTCCCTTGATTTAGTATTGAAATGTGGTGTTAATGAACCCAGCAGAGTTGTAACTGATGTGTTGGCCAACTGGTGGCTTAATATGATCCTAATTAGCAAGGTCCATCATCAGATAAGTGTGGCTAGGTTTGCTCTGATAGTTCTGTCATCTAAGAACAGAGAGATCTCTTCCTGACATTGTAGATGTGCAAAACTTCTCTGAGCTTGCCTCAAATTCAAGTGCTTTGTGTGGGTCTGTGCTGGTTGGTGCTGTCCTTAAACACAGTGGAAAAAGACATGGCCTGTGTTTATGAGGATCTTGTGCCTGGTTTTACCATGCCCCCCCTCTAAAGCAATTTGAGAAAATTCCTCTGTCTTTCCAGACCTTCAGCTGGAAATGCTGCCAGCTCATTTTGTTTGTTGCTATAATCATTATCTAAAAATGAATGAAGGAGTTGTGAAGAACATACTGGCATCATGAAACTGTGGTTTGTGTTTACAAGTCATTTAAGTAAATCTCATAAAGTTTGAAGGAGGACATTTTCAAAATGTTCTTTATTCTTAAATGCTGACTGACTAATTAAAAAAAATAAATCTTGTTTTTTGCTCCATATTGTGGCTGAAGGTGCTTGCCTAAAATAAGCACTGAAGCCACTTGTCCTCTTGTGGTATCAAGTCCTATTGCTGATGTGTTTTCCTTATGTGCTACAGGAATGCTTCTGTTTTGAGTTGCAAACTAAATTGAGAGGGTTTTTTTATAGTTTTAAATCAATTAAACATTCTCACTAGATTTTTGTGGACTGGGTTGTGTTCCTTTATTGGCTCTTAAGCCTGATATTTCATTGATGGCTCCTCAGAGCCCAAGGGAACATACAATTTTTTTCCTTAAACAACCATTTCAGAAGAAAGAAGACTAGAAGATGAGGAAAGCAAACCCTAGATCTACTCAGCATTGCAAATTGTCATTCTTTATAGTTTGAAAGAGTGTGACTAATACTGTATTCATTACAGATTTACCTTTTGTCCTCTCCTTCCATTTTTATTGACATCTACAAGGTAATATCTGTACATGTGGTGTGTTTGCCCTTCTCTGCATGGGGCTCTGGGTGGGTAATTATTTTTTTGGTTGGCTGCTATTGCTCAGACCTCACGACCTAATACAAATGAGCACACCTTCTTCTGGTATTTAGGAGGTAAATATATAGTTTAAAAAAATATTCAGCCAACCCCAGAATGAACTAAAAAAGAAAAGAGCAAGGCAAAATTTTAATAAATATAGCCCTGCCTGGAATTAGTTTGGTTAGCAAGGCATAAGAATCTCTAAGTCTGTTGTGACAGATGCTCAGGGAAAATTCACCAGCAGCTTTTTTTTCTTTTTGCTAATCTAAACCAGGATTCTACAAATAAGATAAATCTTATCTCCACTAACTGCTTGATTTCCCACTTAAACCTCTATTTAAAGATTTTTGAGGATTTATGAAGAGTTAGGAAAAATAACCCCAAACCCCACAACTAATACCATCTCAAAACCCCTAAGCCTCACCCAGACATTTTATTACTGCCCTGGAAGAGGTAATGCAGCATAGCTGCACCCACTGACTCCTGAGACAGCCTTGGAGGAGCTGTGGCCTCAGCCTAAACAGCCTGGGAGGGAGCTGGTGCTGCTGCATCTGTCCTCACAAAGTTCTGCTCAATCCATTCTCTTTTATTGAAACAAAAAATGAGCACAGGGCTCAGCCTCAGACAATTAATGTAGAATTAATGCGTGATCCTATTACAACATGCTTAACCTTTACTAGATCTCTTCATTTAGTTTAATTCAATCCTAATCTTCATTTAGATCAAAATAATTCCTATTAGAGAGGTAATGAGGAAGAACATCTTGGTTAGGGTAAGGTACAGTAACTCTTAATGACTTCACTGATGTAATCAAGGGTTTTCATCAGCAGTAACTGAACACTGGAGTGTGTTTTTCTTGCTGTGGCTACTCTGTAAATAAGTACTTCCACAGCACTCCTCCTGCCCT
Organism: Cisticola juncidis; assembly: GCA_013400215.1. Classification (NCBI taxonomy): domain Eukaryota; kingdom Metazoa; phylum Chordata; class Aves; order Passeriformes; family Cisticolidae; genus Cisticola; species Cisticola juncidis. The sequence goes on from VXBR01001106.1 coordinate 220,565, forward strand.
CTTTTTGAGTTGAAAAATGTGTACAGAGCTTCCAGATCTTATGAGCAGTGTACTTTCAGGGTCTGCATCTGGTTGGGACCTCATGAAGACATTTAAAGGTGTCTGAATATATCCATTTGTGTTGCTAGCCATGCACATGCTAATTAGTTATGATCACTTTCCACAGTATCATAGAATCTCAAGGGGTTATAAGGGACCTTAGAGATCACCTAGTCCCAACAATCCCCCTGCCATGGGCAGGGACACCTCCTGACCAGAGAGCTCAAGGCTTTATCCAGCCTGGGTTTGAACACCCAGAGCTGGGACACCCACAAGCTCCCTGGGCAGCCTATTCCAGTGTCTCATCATCCTCAAAGTAAAAAATTTCCTCCCAATAGCTAACCTCAATTGCCTCTCTGTCAGTTTGTATCCAGTGCCTCTTGTCCCAGCACTGCAGTTCCTGATGAAAAGTCCCTCTCCCACTTCCCTTCCTGGCTCCCTGCAGATACTGGAAGGTTACTCTGGGGTCCCTATTCAGTCTTCTCCAGGATGAACAGCTCCAAATTTCTCAGCCTGTCCTCACAGTGCAGGTGCTTCACTCCTCATCGACCTTGTGCCCTCCTCTGGACTTGCTCCAGCAGTTCTGTGTCCCTTTTATGTTGGGAACACCAGAACTGTGCAGAGTGCTCCAGGTGGGGTCTAACCAAACATGATTTCCTGTTTTTAAAGAGTAAAGCCACAGAGGCTCTTACCAGTCACCTCTTAATTTTCCATGTTCCTTAGCATAGTTTCCAGGAGAATCTGCTCCATGATCTTGCACAGAGGTAAGACTGACTGATCTGCATTTCCTCAGGTCTTCTGCTTTCCCGTTTCTAAAAATACAGGTTATATTTCCCCTTTTCCAACTTAAAAATTATGTCCGACGGACATATTTCCTGACTTGGGATGGATAGTGGTTTAACAACTTTGTCTGCCAGTTCCTTTAGGTTGTGTGGATGAATCTCATCAGGTCCCAGGACTTGTGCACGTTCAGGTTCCTTAGATGATCTTGAACCTGCTCCTCTCCTACAGTGGGCTCAGGGTCTCCATTCTCCCTTTCCTGACTTGGGTACCGTGGCTGAGTTGTCATCCTCCCCCAGGCAGGCTTCCATTCTCTCCTGCTGGTCACAGACACAGAGGACTACATCCTTTCCAGGTCTCCCTAGCCTTTCCTGAAAACCCTAAATCCTTCCATTCCAAAGCTGCAGTCACAGGAGCCATCCCATAATATCTGTGTGAGGCCAATGATTTACCCACTCAGGGGTGTGCATGTCTCTAGTGGCCCACTTGTTCCCTAAACCACGTGCATTTGTGTACAGGCATCTGAGCATGGATAAAAGAATTTCCCCAGTCTTCAAGTGAGCTGTGTGTGTGCATATCCACAGGAATCCTTCAAAATAACTGTGTGGAGCCCTGCACCCCATAGCATGATGCTTGTTCACTTAATCAAAGTAGTACTGCTGAGTGTATTCTGGATAACATATCAAGCCAATAGCAGGAAGTTATCTCTCTTAAGATAGGCTAATTTTTTTTTTTTTTGACAGCTGGTGATCAGCAGTTTGGTCATCAAGCCCCAAATGTTAGCAGTTCAGTACTACCAGAAGAAATTTAAGCAGAGAGTGTCTAGCAATGGAGGGGTGTTACAGTTGGTTCTGCCCCCTTTGAATTTCATATGGTTACACAATTAATGTGGCTAATTATGAAAAAGTCAGTGACTTTGCTGTCTTCCTGCAGTGGAGAGTTGAGGCATAGATGGAGAGCAGCCTTTGGAGGCTCCCAAGCTTTGTCCTTGTGCTGTGACTTGGGATTCAGCCACGTGGGCAGACTGGAGAAGATGAGGCTGATGAGGATTGATCATGTGTTTGCATTCCCCTTCTGTGTGCTTTTATGTTTACCACGACAATAGAGCTGTCTCCTCTCACTGTCCAGAAATACTGACACACAGCTAAGAGCTTCACTGTGTTTTCTTTGCTTTCCTCAGCTGTAAACATCCTTAGAAACCATGTTGTGTCTTTGGATGAAAAATTATTCCAAATAAACAGACTGCTTAGGAGACAGACAGAGACTTTTTAAACTTTATGATTTAGTTCCCCCAGTTCATTTTTTTTTAATTCAGATTGTGTTTACCCTCAATACGCACATGATGCAATATACCACAGTCTTCTACTCCACCCCATTGAACATAAACCAGACTTTTTGGAGATCAAAGTCATAAAAATTGCAAAAGGCAGTTATTTAGTCATTGAAGTAGTATGCCTTTTAAGGTAAGTCCATTCCCAAGTGTAGATTAACTAGGGAGTTTGATTTTTTTTTTTTCTTTTAAAGTGATATTTTGGAATGAACAAAACTTTGCATTCCAATTTTAATAGGGGATTTTGATAGGGAATTTAATAGTCATCTGTGGTAGAATGAACTTGGAAGAATATTGAGTATTTTCTGTTTGAGATGCTTGCTGTGTCTGAATTTCTCATCTGACTTCTTCACCTGCAACCCTCTGTCCCTAGGACTTAAGAACAAAAGGCACGGGGCTAGGTTAGCTCCTGTCATTCCAGAAGTTTCTTCTTTTCTCGTCTGTCTTCACAATTTGCATTTTTTCTTGCCTTCTGGGCTCTGTGGGGCACTTCTGTGTAATTTTGCTTGTCTGCAAGCACACAATGAAGACATCAGTGAGCACTGCCAACATCCAACCCTTTAATTCCTTTCGTTACCATATTGCATTTTAGGAATACCTTTTACCATTGGAAATGTTAAATGAATTAGAATATAAGATCAACATGCAAAGGCTTCTGAGGCTACAAAGAGGTACTAGAGCAGTGCTCATCTGCCCCAAATACCAGTTCAAATCAGAAGAGAGCAAGGTCTCCTTATAAGAAAGAGGGTAGAAAATGGAAAAATGAGCACATTACACATAGAAGGAGGAAAGGAAAACCTCAAAAGATGTCCCAGCCTGAATCTTTTGAGGTCGTCTTCAACCAGTATTTTATACCTGCTTTTCTAAGGCTTTCACTGTGCTGGTTTTTTAATGCCAGTGCAAGTAGAATTTCAAACTGCACAAGGAAATGACTCGTGTGGGGTTCATAGTAAGCGAAGTGCACACGTGGCAGCTGTAACTCCTCAAGTGGCAACATAAACCTGATGGTCACATCATAGCAGGTAATGATCTGGAACAACCCCTAGGTAGTCCTCAAAACATAAAATGAATTTTGTATGTACATATTGTACTGAGAAGGAAAATAAAGTATAAAAAAGTGCTGATCAAAGAACTGTAGAACATCAAATTAATTAATTGTACCAAAAAATCCATTTCACACATGAATTGGTAGCATGATGGTTCTCTTCTGCAGGCCATTTGCTCAATAGCAAACTCATGAGGCCTGTCTATTGAACAGTGACCTGCACCAGATAGATTAAATGAGTTTCAATGTGTTTACAAGGAAGAGGGACCCTGACACTGCTTTCAGTCCTTGTTGTGACAGTTCTGACAGAAGGGATGGTGCTGGTGACAATCTCTTCCTGCTGTGCCTTGAGGAGGCAGCTGTGGTGCAAAAGGGTGAGCAGGAGGATTCTGACTCCAAGTATACAAACCAAAACATGTGCAAGAATATGGTTTTAGACTGAAAATAAAATTTTCTTGATCATATTTCTCTTGGGTATACATTAGGCTGTATCTGCTGTCCTGGCAGCCACTGTGGGACCTGGAGTTAGTGCTGGTCACGCCTCAGCCTCCCAGGGGGAAAAGGGAAGGTTGCATTTACCAGTCTCCTCTTTTGTGTTTCTGTGGAATGGGATGGAGTTTTAGGGCACTTAAGTCAGGTCTCAGCCCTTATTTAAAGCTCATCAATCAGTTGTAAATTTTAAGTGCCCTGGTTTACATACCCAAACATGTGCTCATGAAACTACCTGTAATTTGAAACTTGGCCAGATGTTTTTCATGTTCTGAAATCCATCCAGAATATGTTTGCAGAAGGAATATTTCCACATCTGCCTGTTAGAGAAACAGATAGATCTTAAAGAAAAAAAAAAAAGATGGCATATTTTAAAAAAATTGGTATTGGAGGACAGAACTGTCTAGTGTTTTCTTGTTAAAAACTTATATGCAAATGCTCTTTCTTTATTAATAAAAGAAACAAAAGTTTCTACAGAAAGACTTCTGCTGTCTTTTAACAAATATCAGTCAGGGGAGAAGACTGAATCAGACAGGTTAGTGTGTAGTTTGGATAAAAAATTCTTAAGATTCTTCAGGACTAACACTTCCCTTGAAAGGAAGTTACCTGTTTTCTGCTTTGTTATATTGTTTGTAAGTTAGTTGATTCTTTTTTTGGTTCTTTTTTTTTGGTTCTTTTTTTTTGGTNGGTTCTTTTTTTGGTTCTTTTTTTGGTTCTTTTTTTGGTTCTTTTTTTGGTTCTTTTTTTGGTTCTTTTTTTGGTTCTTTTTTTGGTTCTTTTTTTGGTTCTTTTTTTGGTTCTTTTTTTGGTTCTTTTTTTGGTTCTTTTTTTGGTTCTTTTTTTGGTTCTTTTTTTGGTTCTTTTTTTGGTTCTTTTTTTGGTTCTTTTTTTGGTTCTTTTTTTGGTTCTTTTTTTGGTTCTTTTTTTGGTTCTTTTTTTGGTTCTTTTTTGAGGCTTCCTCTTTGGTGAAAACATTTTGTTAGAAACAAGACAAAACGGTTATAAGTGTATTAAAAGTACTTCTTTACACACTCAGTTGCTCTCCAGTACACCAATTTTAAATAACTTTTTCAAGCTTACACTTTCCAATCCTTCCCTAAGGTATTGCAGTAACTCTTAGTAGTTGAAGCAGAATTTTGAGTGATAACAATCCTGTGCAGTGCAGGATCCATGCACTCCAAGAGGACACCATGAAGTATCTCAGGATGCAGAGTGTGTTTTGGCAGACAAGAAGGACAGACAGAAACACATGTTAAATACTCTTCAGTATCAAGTGATAACATCTCTGCAGTGTGCTTTGGGATGTCTGCAGATAAGTAAAAATTATCCAATCTCAAACCCCTTGATTCTAATACATTTTTTAAATACTGCTAATGTAGTTCATTAGTACACTGAGAAAAATCAAGCAGACTTTTCGACACTCAACCACAGAGTTTGGAAATATTCAAATATTTCTGTGTTCAGAGGCCTCTGTGGCCACAAAGAAAAATATGCTAATTTCAACCAGATCTTTGTGTTCTCAGCTGAAGTAGTAGCTAGTATATTATAGGCACATCCAAAGCTGTTCTCCTCCCAGGAGATATTATAGCTGTGAATGACTCTTGGAAAACAATATTAGCCTGCTGCCACAACCGGATGAACTATAAAAATGAGTACAGATAATACTGTGTTATGTTTTCTTGCTTCTGCAGCAGCCAGCTTGCGTTTTTGCCCCTAATTTCTCACAAAGAAAATAGCTTTCAGGGCTTTGCTTCTAGGAGTTGTAGTGGGATTGCTTTATGATCTCTCCCATTTTTGTGCTGCCATACATCTGGCAGTCAGGCGTGAGCCACCAGGGACTCTGTGGACTCTGCTCCAGCCCTTGGCTCTTACCACCACCTTCATGGTAGTTGTAATTAACCCTACTGTTCCTCATAAAGTGTTTTCACACTTTTTTCCCTTTTCCCTTTCTGGAAAACAAGCAAACTTTTTTTTTTAAATGGGTGCTGGTTTTCTTTGTGAAATTTTGTGGTCTCAGTTACTCTAATGGTCAAGCCTTGGTCATAATTTTACTGGTGGGGTGTACAAGGTTCACACTTTGTATCACCACACAAGTGTGAGCAGTTGTTCTGAGTGAGCCACTCCTGGGAGATATGGATCTGATGTCAAGGTATGGCTTCTATTTCAAATCTAATTGCAACTAAACTTCAGCTGAGTTTTCACATAATTCCAGTAAATCTTCCTGTTCAGTTCCATTTAGGCTGAAATTGAGGTTCTGGAACAGACTTAACTCAGGGACTTCTGCCTTCCTGAAGGAGCTGGCTTGTCCCCTTCAGGGATCTGCCTTGGACATGCTTGTCATGCCTTTGCAGTGATGCCTGAACAGCAAATGTTTGCTGTTTTCATTAAAGAACCTTTCCAGAAATAATTTTTGCCCGCCTCATATTCTGGTACTGAGTTTACAAGCGCCTGGTGTAATATCCTGTGTCAGAAGCCAAAGTCCCAAACGTGGAGTCTCATCCCAGATTTTTATTTCAGGTGAGCTATTCAGTGTGATCACTGTGGCAATGCAACTGGAGAACTTTGTTCTATTCTTTCTTTTTTTCACTTGCTGTGTGTTATGACAGCATTTCCTCAAGGTGAACAGTATGCCCAAACAAGATTTAATTAACACTTTTCCTGCAAAATCTTATGTTTGTGCTTGTTAGTAATGAATGAACGTGGAAGGACAGACTCTAAAGCTCAGTGACAGAGTTGTCACCCTTGGTGGTCACCAGGAGCTCCATGTCCAGTGGGTTGGGAATATTCTCAGCTGTGTCTCTGCCATTAAAGCTGCCCTGGCTGTGGCCTTTGTGAGCAGCTGGGAAACCTCAAACCACAGTCAGAGCCACAGCCCTGTGCTTCAGAACTCCCTTGTGATAAAAGGAGCTGGGATTGTGTCTGGGACCCAGAGCTGAGTAACCAGGCTGGGCCCTCTCATGACAGGGACAAAAATGGGGGCCCAAGGAGCCCCTAGTCCCTCCCCAGCCCTTGGCAGGGGGGGTGTAGCTCACTTTCTTTCTACCATTGTAAAAATGTGTGTTTTCTATTTTTTTTTTTGGTCTTGGACACAGGAAGAAAACACAAAATTAACACTCACTAGTGTAATTCTTGTACTTCTGGCATAAAATTAGATTTTATCTTTTGTGTTTTTGCCTTGTGAAGGGAAGTGTAGGAAATGCAGCAGACCTGATCGCATTGTGGTTTAGTCCAAGTGAGACAGAGATCTGCTGTACTCAGGCTGCCTCGCTGTCTGTTTGTGGCAGGGGGTATTTCTCTTACTCCTTTTGCTCTCTCAGAACATTCTCTCAGCCTGCAACATTCTGTGAAAAAACCCCAAACCTATGAGGTTTTTTTTAATTTCTCTGTGAGGTCATTTTACTAAAGAGAATAGATGGTGATGAAGATAAAGGAAGAAAATGAGTGTCAAATATTTTTTAAATTTTTTTCTCTTGTTACCATGCAAACTTTCAATGACTTTTCAAATCTTGGAACAACTTGTGGAAAACTCCTGGTTCAGCATAGGTTTACATGGGATTTTGAAGTCATTCATTCAAACCCTTGAACTTTGAGAACTGACATGAAAATTTGGCTGAAAGGCATTTTCTGAGGAGTAAAATTTTGGTTTGGTTTGGTTCTTTTTTTTAAAGGCATCGTGTTAGAACTTTTATGGCTTAGGCTCATCTTTCTTCAAAGCAGTGCTGAATAGGTGGCAGTGGCTGCAAAGCCTTATTCCAGAGAGCAGAGTCTGCAGGGGCCCCCTCTCAGCACCCCTCTGTCTTCTGCCAGCCCTGAGTTTTCTCCAGTTTTGTGCCACAGCCTCTGTCCCAAATGTGGTAAAGCTTATTTGTTCAGTGACAGTGAGAATAGTGAGGCCTGGGATGTTCTTGAGATGTTCTTGGCAAGGAAAGCCTTACTCAATGTAAATTAACCTTGTCCACTTTGTAGGTGCTGTTAGGAATGGAATGTATATAAATGTATATACCTCATACATTGTTGTACTTACATTGTAAAAAGTGGTGCCATTCCATTCAAGAAGGCATTGGAAAACCTGCCCAGATTTTGGCTTTCTTGTTGTGTTAGGAAGGGATGTTCTGACAATGTTTATTATTATTATTATTCCTTTTATTTTGCGTGATTGAGCTAAAAATGAATCAAAGTAACACCTTGTTCTCCAACCCCCCAAATATATTTAAAAATTAAAAACTCTGGCATTTGTGTGAGATATCCCTGTACATCATTTGGAAAGACTTTTTACCCCAGAAAGTTGCTACTAACAGCTTTGCCTTGGTCACAGTGGTTAAATTCCACAAAAGTGGAATAGTTTTTGTAATTGATTGCAAAATCATCACTGAGTGTTTCTCCTCAGGCTTCAGGCTTACCAGACTCAGAAAATGTCCTGAAGTTTAACTGGAGCACCTTCAGTGTCTTGTGAAGTACATGCTATGCTTGATTTTATTTCTTGCTTGTGGCACATCCAGTGTTGCATTGCGTGATCTTTTTCTTCTTTTGCACAGAAGTGTGAAATCTTCCTCTAGATGACCCACTGAGATCTTTGTCATGGTTTGTGCTCATAACAATTTCTCTGTTTGGATTTCAGTCAAGGCTTTAGGCTTTGTCAGAGATGAAGGCAGTGACTTCATGCTTCTCAGGGAGACAAATCCTTCGTGACCACAACAAAACAAAAGCTTGTAAATATAAAGAAAGCAAATTCTTCTTGTGAACTCTGTGAAAGAGGGGGAGGATATGACTCCATAAAAAATTTCTATCTGCTGGAAAGCTGCTTAACTCAAAGCTATGCCCTTCTAAACATGTTTTTCTTGCTCCTGCCTTACTTTCAGAGGTTATGAAGACTTTTGTGTCTGGGAAGTTGAATTTTGCCCTTCAGAGTAGAAGCTGAGGGCAGAGAACATTACTGACAGATCTGTTGTCCACAAAACCAATGGCTGCAACTTCTACTTGATATAGAAATATATAGGTTCTGCTTGACAGGAGGAATAGGTAGATGGGGAATTTTGCCTCTGAAAAGGCTGTTGTTATGTAGTGAGAAGTTTACCTGGAAGTGAGACCAAGTGCTCCGTGTTTCTTTCGTCAGGGTGACACATGCATCTCTTCTTGCTAGCTTATCTCTTGCAGCTTTTTTCTCCATAAGAAATACAATTAGAATACCAAAGTATGTCTCATTTTGACCAAAAAGGAATTATTTTTCCATTTGATTGGAAAAACTGAGCAATGGAAATGCACATGGATTTTCTGTTTCAAATTAATAGGAATAAGATAATTATTTTTTCTGACCTAACTTTTTCTGTGTGTTTTTCCCTCTGTTTCTTGAATATTTTAGATCATCAGGATTCCAAATATAAGTATTATCTGAATAAGAATTTTGATATATTTCCCAGTTTACTTATTCTTTCCATTCATCAACAGACTTGAGCATTATATGAGAACACTGAGCTCTAGCACACTATATAGAGAGAAAAAAAATTGATCACACTGTATTTTCAAATTCAAACAAAGAGGGTTCTTTGATCTTTAAAAATGCCCTTGGCATAGAAGTCATATTTCTCCCATTCATAAGCTGCTGTGGCTCTGAAAGACTTGATGCTGTTGATAAGAACAAAAGTGCAGTCCAGTATTATTTTACCTCTCTGCATTTCCGAGGACATGTGGCTTTTGGAAGTGGCACTGATAGTGGGTTTGCAGTGAACGCTTTGGTCTGGGAGCGATTTCCATCCCGAAGCGCAGCAGAAAACAAAAGAGCACTGAAATCCTAATGAGGGGCATTTCCCCTGTGACAACAGCTGGATCCCTTCAACTCCTCTCCTTCCGCAGGAGTCCTGCCAGGATGCCCTGCCGGCTCCCCAGCAGCCGCAGACACATTGTCTGTCCCATTAAGAGGCAAAGAGTGTGTCAATGGCCAAAGCTTCTGATTGGCATCTGGACATATCCGGCTGTTTTCAAAGTTGTAATGAAGTTAGTTCAGCAGCAGTTTCTTTGCTAAGTGGATGGGAGAGCCTGCCTGTCTGTTACTGTGTTTATAAAGAAAGGCTTGTTTGCTTATCTGTAATTTTTTTTGAGTGCTCACATCTTGCTGTGACATTTACCTTGTTTTTATGCGTGTGAGAACTTGGTGATCTTTCATTAATTTACAGTTCTTTTTAAGTGTTCAAGAGCACAGTAGGACGTTTAAAAAAACCTCGAAATCCACCCAAAGACCACTCAAATTTAAACTGTATTTTATTTGCACTTCAAAAGTTAAAACCGGGTCTCAGACTTATTGTTCTAGCCTAAAAGTCACTTTATGCTGATGGCTCTGTTAACCACGCTGGATGTGACAAACTGACTTGTCAGAATTCCCTCTCCAGAAAAGTGTGACCAGCAATAACCTTTTCTATGTCCTGTATAACAGAATTTAATTTGCAAACAGCCTGACTTTGTATGGAGAGTGTAAATTAGCTGGCTGCAGTCTTCATGGTGAGAGTGGCTTACAAGGCACAAAAGCACAGGAGATCAGGGTCATATATTGTCTCAGGGGCTCCTAAAGTATCTTATCAACTTTCTTTTCCACAAAACAAAAAGTCAAGATGGTTTTAAGTATGATATGGGGGTCATAGTCTGGTATTGGACTTTACTGGATTGAATGTGTTATTAGAGATGAACAGAATTTGGGATGTACAGTTCATAAAAAGTTTCAAACATTTTTGCAGAGGGGAAATTCTTAATTAGGGGGTCAGGTCTGTGAGGCAGGCGATTGGGAAATGCTGCTGAATCATGTAAATGGCACTCAGATCTGGTCAAAGCTATTAATATTCTCTTTTCTAGTATGTTCAGTGGTTCTGCATACTACATTAACTTAGCCAAGCTTTGTCCTTGCTTGAATGTATACTAGTCACTGCCTTCAAAATTTTGGCTGAGTTTCTTTGTTGTCATCCAAAACGCACTGTTGTTTGTTTTGTTTACATTTTTTCTGTCTGGAAAAACTCTGGCACACAGAGAACTACAATTCATTGCATCACACTGACATCCAAACCCTCATGCAGCAGCACCACAGTATTCTTGAGAAACAGTTTTGCTTCTGAAGGCACAGCTCGAGGGAGAGGCAGAGATCTGTGTAAAAAAAGGGAAAAAAATATATGGACACAAATCCAGGGTGAAAGTAAAACCACATGGAGTTAGGGAGTGAGAATTATACCAGCAGGTCTTTAACAAGAGAATACTGATCTGGACATGCAGGTAATTGAAGACAGACAAAAGGATGGTTTTAAGCACAGTTTTATTAGGTTAATAGGCCAGGACTATTTCTGATAAGTCCAACATGGTGTTACAGGATTCTTACCACAAAACTCATAACTCAGGATCACTGTTCTTGGGTTTACCCACAGGATTTAGCTTGTAACTGGAGCAAAAGCCAGAACATAAAGAATATGGCCTAAAATAGCACAAAACCTAATTTTTTTTTTTTGCTTGACCAAACTTAAACCTAAGTTATGCTTAAGTTAACTGCAGACACAGTGGAAAGTACAGGTAGTGGGAAAGCAGAGTAACAAATGAGATCTCAGGTAATGGTGTTTTTATTTCACCTCTGTATGGGTGTGCTTGAAGCAGAATCTGGTACTTGCCTAAAGTCAGAAGCTCATATGACTGAATAATAAAGTATGTTATGCTTAAATAGTGATAGGCTACTTAGCCAAAATATTTGTGAACAGTTGGTTAAGAATGTGACTCAGGGATTCCAGTGCTTTATGGACAGTATAAAAGGGCTAACCAGGCAAGAGATCAGGGTCTTCTACAAGCAGGGCTCTCTGAAGTTTCCTTTTTGCCATCTCGAAGGTGCTTGCAGACCTTCTTATTTGTTTCAGTTGCTGTTTGTTAGTGAAGTGCATTAGAAATCCTATAGATTCAAGTTCAGTCTTAAAAAATATTTTACTCTGGCTCTTTAGAGTCAGAACTCATTTTTTTGGAGAGTTTATTAAAATACAAATGATAGATCTACAGCTTCAGTCTTTAGGGGTCCTTTTGCCATTTATATGACAAAAGTTAGGGAAGAGAGAAACTCAAGCTTTCCTGACCCTTAACTGTTTCTTCTCTAGTCTAAAAGTCATTCAGGAAAATATTCTATCTCCTTCTTCTGAGAGATTTTATGGTTTTTTGGGTTGATTTTTTTGTTGTGTTTGTTTGTTTAATTCCTATGGGATTCTGTCTGATGTTAGAATTAACAATAAAAGATAATTAGAATAGGTAAATCTAGACTAGTGGCATGAATAATTAGTAAACTATTCCATATTTCTAAGTCCCTATGTCTGTGAACCCTCCTGCCAGTTTTTAACTGATGACATAAGAAAGTTTATAATTTTTTCTTTTTTGTGTTTTGACTGTTTCAATAGAAGAAGTTCTTGATCCCTGAAGGGGCTGGATTAGTTTAAGTGGTGCTAAGAAGCTGTTTTGTTATTGATGAAGGAAAAAGATAAAACCCCAAGCAAACAGATGCACCCCCCACATTCTTAGAGCTGGGTAGTCAAAGCCTATGACTGCATCAGAGAATCTGGAAGTGGTTTTAAAGTTTGTGGATCCATTTAGATTTCTTAGGCAAGTCCCTTCTTGCTGACACACAACCACCCTGATACCTGAGGGTGAAAACCATGGAGAGGAAATCTAAGTGGAAGTTTAGTGCTTAGTAAAAGATGCCCTCCCCAAAGTTCTGGGGTGCAGGACCCCCATCCTACCCTGGGAAATGCTTTAGCTGGGATGGGACATGGGCTAGACTGTCATGTTCGCTGCAGTGGTGAAGATTCACTGTGAGAGCAGTGGCTTTCCTTTCCCACATACCAAGAGTTAACCATGTTTTGGTGCCTGACACCATCCTCAGGAAAACATTTGTTCTGTTTGTGCTGCTTTACTTTTATCTGTTTGTGGCCATGGTTTGGTTTTTGGTGACAAACACTGCTGCAGTGTGGGCTCCACTGTGCTGGGCTTTTATACTGAACACTTGTGTAGTGCCAGACTCGCCTTGTGGCCTTTCCTAATCTTAGGAATTCCTTGAGAGATCACTGCCCAAGGCATTGGGAAGGACTTGGACCTGGATGGAAGCTGGATGACTGTGTTGTGTTTGCTTGGTCATTCTGAGCTGCCTTAGGATGAGTGGAATAGGACAGGTCTGAGAAAAGAGGGTGCACCAGTTGAAGTTAAAGGAAATTACTGGTGGATAGAACATGTTGAACTTTGTCTCAATTTGAGAGATATATGAGCACATTAAATGTAGAAGTCAGAGTCTAGCAAACACCAAGCCTTTCCCTCTAATCAATGATTTGAAAACTTCTCTTTCCCAGAAAAAATTGAACGTGCTGTCAAAGACCTTCTTGTTAAAAGGCGTTTCTGCCCTGTATGCCTCTGACCTGCCTGTTATTTATCCTTTTCTGGCATGAACAAAGAACATTTAGTGAACATTCTGGTCACCTTCCAAACTGTAAATGCAGTATGGCAGGTGAACCTGGTTAAATGTCAGTGACCTGCTGTACTAACTGCAAGAGGATTTAAGCATTCAATTGCTAATCTCTGCAGGCTCTAAAATTTTAATTCATTACTCCTAATTTCTAAATCATAAAATCTTCTAGATTTCAAAAATTCAGAAAGTAGTTTCTGGTGTAAATGGCAGATTATTTGTTAAAACGAGATGAGATGAGTGTCATCATGATTGACTTTCAGTTATAACTTAATTGTTGGAAATTATTTCAGTTATACACACAAGAAAGATTAACTTTTACAGAGGGCTTGAGAATTCCTTGTTAATTTTGTGCATTGTGTGCGAAAAGAAACTTTCCCAGAAACTTTGAAGCTAACCTTACACATGGCAGCTCTGTGAAAAACTCAGATTTTTGCCACTCAGTTCAACCATTTGCAGCACTGCTTTGAAGTGAGGGTTTGGGCCACATTCATCCCCCTGGAAAAGTTCCTGAGGCCATTAAATGAGGAATATGGCCCCGGGTTCTTGTGCAGGTTTGCTGGGGAACGGTGCCATATGGGGCACTGTGCTACCAATATGATTTAAAAGGCATCTGAGCCCGAGCAGGGGAAATAAAAATCCTTACATTTGCAAACTGTGATTGTGAATATTGATGTGTATGAGCCCCTAGATTTGAAAAGAATTCACTCTATTCCCTGTTGCTTCTAAGTTCCTTTAAACTTTCTAAATCCTTTCTTATCCCTCTGATCTGAAACAGAATAAATCTGATGTGAATGAAAGCTATTTGTCTATAGAATAACAATAAAAATATCATTTTTCTGTAGAGAGGGCTGATGTTTTAAGTGTGAAAGCTTTTGGGGTTTTGTATGATCCATATTTTGAATTTGCAATAACTTTGCCTCCCTGCACCTCCACCTTCCCCCTTTTTTCCCTCCTTTTTCTTTTCTTGTAGAACATTTTTTTATGCTGCTCAGGTTTCTTTCTGTGCACTTTTACAGCATGTGTGTGTAGTTATAGCAAGACTATAAACTGGAAAAGAGAGAAGACAGTTCTATATAAATTTCAGTTAATTAGTGGTCTGAGGTGCTCTAAACTAGGAATATCATCCTCCTTTCAAAAATGTATCCGCAGTCATTAAGAAAGGAAATCTTTGGAAATGCTGTTATCCCTGGCTGGTCCTAGGTGTGACATTCAGTGCAGCATAGCCTTAAATACTCAAATACACCCTTCACTGCTGCACTGAATGTGTTTGAAGTTTTTGTCAGTCAGTTCTTGACTCTTTGGCCACAGTCCACCCAATGTGATATCCAGATCCTGATTGCTTGTGAATGGATCCAGTGTTTGTACCTGCAGAAATCTGCTGCTTTGGCTTTTACAGCTATTCCTGATTTTTTTATTTTTATTTTGCATGCAACAGGGCTTCCTGACATCTGCTTCAAATAAATTTTTTCTTATAATATTCATATATGCCCCCTTGTCCTGTCATGTGTATTAAACTGAAAATAATTCTTGAACAGACATCCATATCATGTAGGATGTTGTGTACTTTTTATAAAAGCCATCTGGATTTGATCCTGCTGCAGAGAGGCAGGATGCTTTGGTTTTTGACAGAGTTTTCTATCAGAAACACTGTCAGGAAGGAATCCGTGGGCCTTTCTTCCTTTCAGACCTGAGATAGCACTGAGTTCTGTCCACAGCTTCAATTGAGGGGCTTTTTAAAAGTCAGAAATTCACAGCCACAAAGGGCTTGAACAGCCCAACCAGCTCAGGAAGGGGTTTCAGTAATGGTGCCTCAGATTTTCATTTATAGAGTCTGCAGAGCTGTGGCAGGCAGTTTGCCAGGGCAGCAAATTAACATTATTTAACATTTCTGCAACTTCTAATTAAGCTTGTTTTAAGCTTGCAGGCAAACTGGAGCAGAAATTTCCATCCCCCATTTAAGAGAATGTTCCTGGCTTCTTGATGAGCTCTAAGTGGTCCCAGTTCTTATAATCAGGTTGTCCTAACAAGCTGTGCAAAACATGATTTGTTTTGTTCTGGGGGCTTCATGTGCAGCAATTCAGCTTTCAGTCCACGTGGGTCTGCACCCCATGATTTTTATTTTGAGTTTCAGATTCATGGGGAAAGAATAAATAGAAAAAGCACTGTTTTGCAGGGATTTATGTGGGTCCCATAAACTGGCCCATATTCTCTCTTAAGATGTGTGAATCTTAGTTAACCTTTTATGAAAAGTTTTGTATTTGTAAAGAAACTCAAAAGGGGCACATTGTGTAGTTTATGACTTCATAGTGAACATTTTTTACAGCTGTAATCCTTCCTTCTGAATGTTCTGTTATGGCTGCTGCTCTTGCTGTAAGGTTAAGGTAACAAAATGGTTCCTATTTGCAGATGGCTTGTGAAACATTCAGCTTTGCAGATGAATTGTTCTATATCTTGGATTGTGGCCACATTTGCATTTTTTTGGAAGGCTTGAGCAAAATTGGTTCAATCACTTGTATGAGAGTGGGGAGGAAAAACCAAGTCCAGCCTTCAGAGCAAAGTTGGAAAACTACTTTTACAAGGAAGTATTTTATACTCTAAAAGAAGTGCCTGAATATGTTTTAGAGGGGTTATTTCTGGTTAAATTATAAGCCAAATCCAGGCAAACCTAGAAAATGCACCTGTGGAATGAGAGTGAGCAGAAAAGCTCCAATTCTTTCTGGATATTTTCCTAATCTTTAATAAAGCTATGACTTGATGAAGGAGGTGCTCCTCATGTTACATCCTTCAGCAAAGTAATCCATTACTTAAGAAAGGTGCAGGGAGTAATAAACATAGGGTAGCTTTTTTCTTGGTCAAAACATGAAAGATTGTCAAAGCCAAAGCTTTTCAAATGTTTCTGAGTCAAGGCAGAGTCCAACTGGAAATGTTTCAATCAAAGGAAGAAGTGCATATGGAGGAAAACAGATGAGATCCCTCTTGCTCCTGCCTCATTCTGGGCATGGATTTATATTGCACAAAAATTCCTATTCCAATCCTTTTTCTAAAGAATATAGCATTGTTGTTAGAACAAGTAGAGAAGCTCCAACAGGAGCAACCCAAATTTGGTGTCAGCATGGTGAATTCCCTGAGGATGATCAGCTTGCCTGTGGAAAAGCAGTGCTGGCCTGCATCAAACTTCCATTTGTTTCCAAACAAACAAAAATCCAGGGAGCAGCCTCAGGAACAGCCTCCAGTAACACTGGAAAGGTCTGTTCATCCCATAATAAGGAAATACACATTTTTTAAAGCTGTTTTCCTGGGTGGTTCACAAGTACTCCTTGGGCTGTGGTACTGCTCTTTCTTTGCTTTATATCTAGAAAAAATGTTGGTGATGGGGAGCTGATTTTGTTTTTTTCCAGATAATGCTTTCATTTGTGTTTTATTGTGGTTCTTTGGCTGATATAATTCAAGAAGTATGAATGTAAGTTAGTTTGTTGAATAGCTTAGCAACGGTCCTCGTTTCAACAAATAATGGAAACATTAGTTGTCATACAAAGTACATTGGATTCTTCTGCCCAGTAAAACTCAGCTAGATGAAATGTTGAAACTTTTAAAGTTTGATTAGTAACTTATGGCCTGATAATAGGGTTTTATGTTAGCAAAATGATGCAGCTGGAAAAAAAGTATTTTCGCAAGGACAGTATTCCGATAATTTTTTATATTATTTTTAAAAATGCCTCTATTGTTTTTAAAAACAGGGGAGAAGAATTAAGGTTTTGCTGTTCCAATTCATGTAAAAGTTTCTAAGTTAAGGAGCTGGTGGAGCTTGTAGTGTTTTCTGCTGGCCTTTCCAGGAAATTTTGCAAAGATGCCTCAAATGAGGTGATGAGGAAGCACCTCCTGATCTTGTGCTGTAAAACTCTGAGTTATTAATATTCTCAGCATTCTGGTAACTAGCAATAGAAAGGTTTTGGTATTAAATCAGTTTCACTGGAGCAGTTCTTGTTTATGTTGTGGGATGTTAGAATGTATTATGTACATCTCCATTTAAAGGATGGGATAAATGACTTCAGCTTGGCCCACAAATATGAACCATCCTTATTTGAGAGCAGCCCTGTAAAACAGGAATGCACACCTCAAAGCATTGGTAAGGAATGTGTCCAAGACACCTGCAGAAAATTAAAGCATTTACTCCCCTGTACACAAAAATTTCAAGAGGTAATTACCTCCAGTGTGAAACATAATACAGCTCCCATTAGATGGAACACATGGGGTGAAAATTGAACAGATTCCTTGTCAGGAGCGCTTCTGAGCACTAATGGGGCTGTTGAAAGCAATAATAGGGGTGTTTGCTTTGCCTTTGTGTGCAGCTATCCCTGCCCTCATCCTTCAGGGTTTGTGCTGAGGCTGCTGTCATTCCTCAGCAGCAGACAGGGACTTCCTATCGCCTGTGTCCTGCCAGCTTGAGTACTGATGCAGAGCTGCTGCTGCCCTGGAGGCTCCCCCTGCTCACCCCAGCCCCCCTGAGCTCAGCTCTTGGTCTCTGTGCCCAGGGCTGGCACGGGGGGCTCTGCCCCTCTGTACCTGCAAGGACCAGAGGGAGAACGTGGGGCTGCTGGGCTCAGCATCTCGCCTTGTTCAGCCGTCCTTTTATCCTCCGGGGAACTTCCTCCGAGGAGATGGAGCTGGGAGTTAGGATTTCATGCTTTGTTCTGGCAGCTGAGCCACAAATATCGGGCTTCCTCTCCCATTGTTTGACGTTGTGTTTATGTCTCTGTTACAGAAATAGAGCGAACGGTGTTTGCAGGTTTTCTGCTCCCTCTGAGTACTGACTGACAATCAGGTTCGGTTCGCAGCTTGCACTGCTATTTCCTCCATTCCTGCTACCCTTGGAGATCCCTGCCAAGTGAAATCATGTGCCTGCCCAGCTGCAGTGACTGCTACCACAGGTTTTGTAGGCATTCTGCTCCATCTGATGGATGTCAGCCCAACAAGGTGTGGGATGTGCTGGCAGCTTTTGGCACTCTCAGAGCCCTCACTTGTCCTTGAAGAGGCAGATGGCACTGCCTCTTGGCTGGTGGCACTCCATAAGGGGGTGTCCTGCCATGCAACCTCCTGGGCCACCTTGGCTCTGCCCTGGAGCTATTCCCTGGGATCACTTGGGCTCCTGCTGGATTTGAATGCTAAAACCCATTTAAACATGAATGGAAATCTCCAGCCTGCAGTAGTGACCATAGGTTTGCCCATGTGCTTCAAGTTGCAGTGACATTGTGGAAGGGTTTATCCACTGATTCAAAGATATTTTCAGCTCTGTTGGAGAATTAATTGTCAGTTTGTAGCCCTGCCAGGTGGATTTGCAGTGTCCCCAAGCCTCCTAGCAGGGAGACTACAATTTCAGATGTCACAGAAATGCCTTGGGTTCTGTCCCTCAGGCCAAGGAACAAGCTCCTATGGTTTTAGTATATCATGGCATGTTGTTGGTTGTGTTTGGGATGGGTGAAATTCAGGATCCACTCAAGTCTTTGGCTACCTAAGAAGAAAACCTTGTGATGCTTCTTTGCTTTTTCCCTGCAACGTATATAATGATCAGTCTCAAGGGATGGGGAGGAGGTGGGAGTCTTTTTATGCTTTTATGCTTTTTTTGGCCAGACTTATGGCAAGCTATGATCTCTCTTTTTGCCAGCATTAAACATTGGAATAGTCAAAATGCCTGCTTCTGTCAGTTCTGACATAAGTCAACAAAACACATGCAGTGTTTGCACTGCCCCAAAATGCATTTCTTGTTCTGCTGCTTGCAGTGATGCTGGGTAATTTTCAGAGTAGAGTTGCATTTAATAACATCTAGATAAAAACTTGTTCATTTGAGAGGAAAAGATTGTTTTTACCAAACCAGAGTTATAAGCTAAGCATGGAAGTGGAAAGCTGGATGCTGGCTTTTTTTGGGATGTTGTTCTCACTGGTAACCCCCAGTTTATGCCTACTGTATATGTAGGGAACAATTTGGCATGTGTGACAGCTCTGGTACAAATCAATTCCCAGTTAGAACAAGTAGGTTTTTGATGTTTAGGTTCAGTAAATGATAACAATCCACAGTTCCATTTCAGTCTGTAGTTCTTCCCTCAAAAACTTCTAAGCTACTTTGATTAATATCTTGACTTTCCTTACAGACTTCTTCTTTCCATGTGAAATTAGAGACTCAGATATTTAATACACTTGTAATTCAGCATTTCCTTTTAAATAGTGGTTTAAAGATCAAAAGAGCTGTGAGCCTGTGTTGTCTGTATTTTTCTGGAATAGGAAACTTTCCTTACACTGCTTTAATTGTCAGCTTTTCCTGTCCTTTTCTTGCCCTCACTTTATTTCAGTGCAACTGTGCTTGCATTTAATTTAGATGGTGAAGTTGCTTGTATAGTTGCTGAAGTTTTTGAGCATTTTGGGTGAAGTAAAGGTGATATATATCAAATAGAATCAAGCTGGACCCTCAAATTTTAGTACATATTTGAACTTGAATGTTCCCCAGACTATTTGGTTGTAGAAAGTTTTGAGTAGGGCAAAGTCAGGCAGTTTTGAGCTTCTGGATCATTTTTCTATGTTACTCTTTTTCTTTTTGTTAAACACTTTTTGTCTGATAGTGGCAAAATTCAGCTGCCCTTCTGTTTGTGTTCTGCTCCCAAAGTAGATTATTAGTGGTGGGGTTTTGCCTCTTGTACTTCATTCTGTAGCATAAAGTAAGTTCTGCTTGACATTTGACATGACACTCTCAATTGTGAGGATGCTCTTTGGGATTTTAGGATTCCTGAATAGATATTTGCTGAAAAATTAGTTTAACATAAAGAAACTGGTGTTTGGACAGCATGGCAGGCTCTCACTGCTGTGCCTATTCAGAAATTTGTTCTTCCAGTTGAAAGGCCATCATCTGGGAAGATCCAGAGCTCCCTGTACTAAGGCTGGGTTTCTAACTGAACTTAAAAAGTTAAAGACTTTTAAGGTAAAGTTAAAGACTTTAACTTAAACTTAAAGACCTGTGTTCATGGAAAGCTCTAATAGCTTGGAATTTCTCCTGTGCATCAAGTAATTATTTCAATCACACTAGATGATGTGACTCTGGCTCTCCTCATAATGAGGGCAATAAGTCTGATTTGTGCCTAAAGAAGCAAGGCAGGATAAAACTGCCTGGGGCAGCTCCTGGACCTTCAGCAGCCCAGCAGTGTCCTGTTTGTGTGGACTCCAAGGCTCTTCACTGCTCGTGTTATCATTTACACATCAGGCAATCACTGCTCAAGCAGTTTGTTGGAGGCAGCTGAACTAGACTGCTCCTATCCCAGCTACTCCAGAAAAACAAAACCCTTATCCCTTTTAGCTGTGATTCTGGAGAAATGTTTTTTCTCTATTTGGATGAGCACACACTGTGTAATTTCATATCTCAGGTGGTGTTGCAGTGATTATATCCCTTGGAAGCAGCTTTCAAAGAACTTCCAGTTCCCAGCAGAACTTGAGGTTCATGTGATTACCTGGGTATGGACAGGTAATTGCTGCACAAGTGCCTGCCCTCCCTGCAATTCCTCCAGAATTTCTCCTTCACCTGCAATTACTTCTCCTTCAAAAACTTTTTAAGAAGGTACTGATGTAGTATCCAGCAGAATGAGACACTAAGCTGGCTTTTAGAAAGACACTCATACAAGTAATAATGAACTATAAAACACAGCCTTGACAAGGAATAAATGCTGGCTAGGACAGCTTTTCCTCTCTGGATCACAGACAGGTGCTATCCTAATGGAAACTCCAAAACTGAGGGGAGGCTGAAGAATCATTTCAGAATTTGATGTAAGAACCAAATGGCTGCAGTTCAGTGTTGCTTCAAGAGCTGGAAAGTTAAAAGTAATCCCAAAAGCTGAATTAGTGGGCAAACAAAATGCTGGTCAAAGGTGCATAATAAAAATGAATTGTTACAGAGTTACACAATTTTCCATGGCAACTTGCAAGAATTTTGGGGATATGATTTGTTTTTGTGCATGCATGTGCGTGTCCTTTGGTTTTCAATATGGTACCTTTCCAGCAGAGAAGTAAAAGCAGTTTTGATAAATGGAGTTTTCAGAGGTATAGTGTGTAAACCATCTGAGTGTAAGATTTCTTAATTGCTTTTACAGGATCTATGAAAACCAAAGTTTTTTTTGCCCAAGAACTGGTTTGAATGTCATGACTGAGCACTTTTTGAGTCTGTCCTGGTCATTTGTCCTAGCACAGAGAAAATGACATTCCAAACAACATGAAAATTTCAGTCAATTTTAGAATATATGGAAAGAGCTGAAGATGGAGCTTTTGGAGTTGTTTTTTATTTCTGGCATGCCAGCCCTTTGGTACTGTCAATGTTGTTAGTCTTTTTGTGGTTGTTTTGAATTGCTTTCAGAATAACACACAGGGTTTCTTGTGTGCAAATATGTATATGTAGTTGTGGTGTTTGTACTTATATATGTGCCCTCACCAAAAAACAGATGTGCACCCTATAAAACCCATTAACTTTCAGACTCTTTTCCATCTTTTATTACTGTTTGTTTTGAATGGCCCCATTGTTTTTACCTGAGTGTTTTGTTGGTTGCTCTCATGATACATTTTTTTTAAAATAAAGACTTAGGGAGAGACCTTCCAGCCATCTGTTTTAAATTAAAGTTGCTTTAATTTCCCCATATGCCATCTTCTCTCATCTGTGCTAATCCTCGGTCAACATGTGCAGCATTTCATACATTGTCTCATAGGCACATCTTTAGCTTATATTTTCAATTAGTTCATAAACATGTTTGCTTTAACCTCTTCTTAGATTGCACTTATCAGCTTTTAAATCCAGAATCAAAGGCACAGTGTCCTTCAAGTGTCATTTCAATGTGTTCAGCATCTTTTAATGAAACACAAGTTAAACAAGCCCAGCTGGCAGTTCACAGAATATGTTTGGACGTTGTTTCTACTTAGACTATCTGGACTGACTCTTAGATGCAGTTGAAGTTGTGCAAATCCACATAAACTCAAAGCTGTTCTTTACATGGTTTCAGAAGAAAAATGGTTGCATCTCAATGTACCACTGGCATCGTCTGGTCTTGATGTTCCTTAAAACTTTCTCCTCTTCCACAGCCATGCTGACTGGATGACAGGTTAAATATGAGGCAGTATTCTGCAGTAAGCCATTCAATAAACTTTGTCATTTTAAAATCTGTTCTAAACTGATTGGTGGCCTAATTCTTTTTAAAGGAGAGGCTTTTCTTTCAAGTCAGCAAAAAGCTCTGAGGTGTGATTTTGTGTTCTGTAGAAAGTCCATTCTTTTTAAATTAATTAACTTTAAAAAAATTATTTTATTGGAGGGAAAAGGACTAAAATTTAGGGCACACACAATAATGCCCTGGTGTAAAATCCAGCCCTTGGAACACAGTGCTCAGTTTAGCTGGGAGATGACAAATTTGGCCACGCACAGACCATGGGCTGGAGGTGCAGCTCCTTTAGGTGAGTTCCAGGAGTGATCTGAATGTTGCCATCTGTCTGGCCCGAGTGAGAACATCAAGGGCTGAATTGAGAGATGGGTGAGTGTTCCGTAGGAATGCAGATTGAAGGGCTTTGGACTGTCAGTATTGGTTTATCCGAGACTGCTAAACTGGCCTTGGGAAGCTGTTAACTACTAAAATTCAAAGGTAAACATTTTGCCTGCATTCCTTTTCATAAATGTGAGCGACTGGAACGTTTGAAGTATTTGGAAGGTGACAGTGTGAGCTGAAGCTATCCCGGAGTTTCCCCAGGAGCAGAGGCTTGCTGCCCCAGCAGGCTTAGCTCCTGCAAGTTCATAGAAATGCAAATTACACGCCGAATTACAAAATGAAAACAAAGAGAAGTGCTAAGCTACTGAAGGGGCTGAGCATGCTAATGCCAGGCTCCATTAGGGTATCCTAACACAGACAATCGCTGCAGCCCTGAGCAGAACAGAGATAATGACTCCCCATTCACAGGAGAGTAAGCGCTGTGGAGCAGGGAATTATCCTGAGCTGTTTTCTTCAGAGTCTGTTTTGGATAGGCTTGATAGACTGAAACCTTCCTAAAGGCTATGGCTTTGAATGATATATGCAAACAAATGTCTTTTTTACTGCTAGTTTTTTGTAACCTGACATCCACAATCATTTTTAAGTGCAAATTATTTTGGAAAGAGGTCAGCTTCAGAAGGCAAGGAAGGAGAAAATGATTCAAGACCCACAAACAGTAAATGTGAAACTCTTCATGTATCATCCATAAAATAGTGACTCATATCAGGAGGCCTGTTTGATTTGCTGTATGTGTTACTCCAGCTTTCTGTCTTCTTTGGAATAATCAGCTAAAACCAAGTGTTAAATTTTACAACTTATAGGATGAAAAGAAAGTTCCAGTAACCATGTACTTCAGCCCCCCAAAATTTTAATTCCATGCTAAGTATGTTCATTGTTACAAATGCATATTGAATTTATTACAGACATTACTATTTAAACTAGATCTTGTACATTGTGTAGATCATGCATGGAGGTGTGTGCATATACATATTATAATTTAATACTGACTTTTTGATTCCTCTGTGAATGAACATGACAGTTCCAAGCACAGCCTAATCTACAAGAAGAGCACCAGCACAACTGCATTTATGCCTCTGAAACAAAAGTGTGATCTGTTTCAGATGTGCAAGAGAAAATGAAGTGTTAAACTACTTGCAAGCAATTGTCATTTTTTCCTCTCCGTTGAAAAACTAAGGCACTTTGGGCCTTGTACCATATTCTAGAGAGGCACACAAATCTATTTTGCAGAAATCTGGAGTAAAAAAACTGTATAACTCCTCATAGAAAGATAATGGACAGTAGGAGGAATGCAGCATTTGAGGGCTAAATGGAAAATTTTTCTCCTGGAAGAGCACTCACTGTATGTGCAGGTTCTAAATTGTCACAGAATGCAGATCCAGATCCACCTGAGCCACCTTGCCACTTTCCTTTTTTTTTTTTTTTTTTTTTTTTTTTTTTCCTANTTTTTTTTTTTTTGTTACCTAAATAGGTTGCCAATAGCTAGAATAAACATATCTCTAAAAAAGATGATGCAAAATTACATTACAAAAACTTTTTTTCCCCCATCACTGTAAAAATTACTTATTTTTTTCTAGGCCTTCAGTTCTGTGAGAGAGTGCATAGGGCATCTGATATGTCACAGAGTAATGCTCTCACCTTGCTATTTGTTTTTAATGACTCAAATACAGTGACAACATCTTAAAAACTGTTTCTATTTTGGCAAATCTCAGCTGATCTTGATACCTCTCCATGCACTAACAGTCTGATTTTTCAAAATGTTTCCTTTCTCTTCCTGGACTTTGGGAGCATCTTTGAGTGTTTTTCAAAAAGTGTACCAAAAAAAGGGCCACTAAAAACTTGAAGTCACTTGGATAGGTTTTAAACAAGCTGAGTTAAAGGTCTGCACTTCTTTTGCTGCTTTTGAGAATTGCTCACCTACCCTTTCTTAGTGTTGCTCTACAGAATTGGGATGAGCTAAAGACATGAAATCATCTGAATGATTGTTAGTTACTGGCATGAGTAAATGGGTTTTGGAGCAGAAAATGGTGTCACAATCGGTATTAAAAGCACCAGGAGCCTGGGAAGGCAGTTTGATGCTGTCAGATGTGTGGTTCCACAGGAACCAGCAGAGGCAATGGTTGCAGCAAGCATAAAATATAAAATCTGTACTGTGCAATAAAAGTAGCAATGCCCCTTATAAGTCAGTATTAGAGTAGGGCAGCAGATGGAATGTGAATCATCATGGGGAAGTGAAGCCAAAATAGACACCTTTACCATCTTTTCTTTCACTTTGTTATAGAAGATGAATTTTTTTTTTCATTCTTATCTGTTTGTCTGAGCTGTGTTGTAGTAAATGCCAGCTGGAAATGTGTGACCAAAACACCAGATGTGATTTCACTTGTAGCAGACCTTGCTGAGCAAGTCCCTACATATGTTTCTGCAAGCATTGCCTGCTTTTTAAAAGATAATTGAAAAAGTAATTAAGAAAATAATTAGCTATTGATCGTGAGGTATTTGTACAATGATACTGTACTTGGAGCAAGGAAAAAGAGATAAATGAAGTGAATACTCTTTGCATCTGGATTTGTGCTGGGTTCCCTTTTCTTATCTGCTCAACAGATCACCTGTTCAGCATAGCTTTTCCAGTAAAAAAAGATAACTCCCTGAATCTCTGAAAAAAATCTAAAGTCTCATGTTTATAAATTGCTATTTTATCAAGTGTGGTGGTCCTTGCTGAATTGGTATTTTAGTTACATGATTATTGCTAAATATTCTAGTGGACTTGGAAATAAGGGTATTTACTTTGCTGTACTTTGGGAGAGGCAAAGTGAACTGTAACCACAAAATCAACAACCGACATTTACTTTGTAAAACTAATTTATTATTTACCGTTTGACTTTATTATGATACTTCTTGAAAAAATTTATTGGCATGTGGAGATAATTTTGCAGATTTTGGTACTATGACTTAGTACAGGAAGAAGACTAGGAGCCTGTCAGTTTTAATCTGATTTACTAAATTCCAGGTGCTTATGAAGAGCTGAATATGTCAGTCAGTCCATATAATGTCTTTATAAAATTGTGAGATTCACAGGCAGAAAAATGACGTATCCTTTCCAGTCTCCAAGGCCCTTTCTGAAGTCTGCTGCTTTCCACAGGGAGAGTTAACTTTTGTGGAAGTAATTTGTGATCATAAAGACATAAAAAAAAGAAAAAGTAGTTTGCACTGCCGAATTCTCACAGTTTTTGTCCAGATGATCTAACTGTGCAATGGATTGGGCTAAATAAAGGTGATGAGGGACTCTGTACCTAGGGCCTCTGCGTGCTTGAGTGCTATTCATTCCTCTTTATGGCTCCTGCCTTGACAAGTGAAATGTGGCTGCCTGTGCTTTCCAGACAGCATCCCCAGGGTTCCAGAGGAGACCAAGCCAACTCCTGAGGAAACACGTGGGCAGAGACAGGCAGGGTTTGTGGTGATCCCCACCCCACAGAGTCCCCCAGGGCTGACAGGCCCATTGGAGACATAGATCAACACAGATTTTGGACAAAAGTTTCTCTCTTCTGTGCAGTTGGGTTGCAGTGTCTCTCAGCAGCCTTAGGTAATACAGTGTGCTGAATTATGCTGGTAGTTTATTATCTTTATTGTTTCTCATTTTGCCAAGTCTGATTGGATTTTGAGATCTCCTTTATGCAGACCGTGGTCTTCTGCTCTGTTCAGGGGAATTATTCCAGGAACTCCTGTAGGAGCTGAGTCTCTGAACCAGGCATGTTTTTGCCTTTTGAAGCACATGAGCTCCTTTGCCTGCCAAGGAGGGCAGAGAAAACCACCCTGAGCATGTCACAGCAGGGCTAAAACCTTCTTGGAGGCCAGCAAGTACTGTTATTTCTTCTTTGGGGTTGATTCTTACCTGTCTCCAACAAGATGGTGTGGGATTCTTATCTAAAACAATACTGAGAGGAAAATTTTGTTGCTCAGAATGGACCTTTCAGGTCATGATGATTTTATCTTTATTTCTCTCAGATATCTGCAGTTCCAGCAAAGAAAGTGCGCTTCAGTGGAAATTCACTTAGTGCTATATTTAACCTTCACATTCTTTCCCCTGTGATAGAGCTGTATGTAAACAGCTGAGGGTAGAATATTATATATTAAAGGATACATATTGTAGGTTTAATAATGAGAATACTCTTCATTTCACATCAGAGCTCAGTAATAGTAGAGTTTGCCCACATGATCCACCTCTGGACTTAAGTCAGTAAGAGGAAACCTCTGTGGGAGTCTAAAATGACTGGAAAATGTGAGTGGAATACAAACAAGAGGTAGTGATGAACACAATATGTGTTTGTCCTTCCCTTCAAGCACTGTAAGCTGATCCCTTCAGGACTGATTTTGAGTTACAGGTTCAGTTTGGTACCTTAGTGATTCCACCATTCACCTTTGAAATGCTCATCTGCAGGTACTCTTCCCACCCCTCTGAAAGGTGCTTTTCAGAATTTCAGAATGCCTGTGCTTTTCAACTTTCTTTCTCCTCCCTGGACTCTCTTTCCTTAAAAAGCTTTCAGTGAAAAGGAGCTTTGCAAAGGGTTAAATACTTCTCATTGCAGTAAAAAGGGAAGGTAAAAAGGCAAAGTCAGCTCAAGGTGGATGCATAATGCCAGAATTGGCACTGATACTCTGAAATCAAATCACATCCCAAGAAGCCTGCTGGAATTCATCTAAAATTCTTCAGTGGTTTCTTCAGAGTTTTGAAAATAGTTCAATTTGAAAATCAAAATTTTCAGTGTTCTGAGTGTTCTAGTGTTCTGAGGCAAAGTTTGTTGCAGATTTTATATTAAATGTTTTCTTTAAAATATTTTGAATTGCATCTTAAGGCTCCATCAGTTACATGAATGCACACAGTAATTCTGTTACCACCTATAACTTTGCAGTGCTTTTTAAGACCATGAGTTCTCTTGCAAAATAGCATGATGTTGGACAAAACAAAAAACACACCTCTTCTGGGAAGAAAATTTCCATACAAATGGCATGACTTCTAAAATGTTCTAATATCCATCAAGACACTCTGGGGACTGGAAGACATAGGTGAAGATTTTTGGTACAGGAAGAGTCAGAGCTTTAAAAACGTGTGTGGAATAGAGAGAAGGAAGGAGAGAGAGCTTCTGACTGCAATTTTTTTTTCTTCTGTCATTTTATGCCAAAATATGAGATATTTTTTCTGTAAAGATCTTGTTACTGTGGACTGGATGTATGTCCATGAAAATACACTTCTTCCTCAGTATTCTGAAATGTTTGGTGGTTGGTGGTTGATTTCTTTTTTGCAGATTTTATATCTTCATAACCTTGTGACCAGTCTCTGCCCCTGCATTATGCCATGTTACCCTTCTTGTTTATTTTCTCTACTTTCT
Organism: Cisticola juncidis; assembly: GCA_013400215.1. Classification (NCBI taxonomy): domain Eukaryota; kingdom Metazoa; phylum Chordata; class Aves; order Passeriformes; family Cisticolidae; genus Cisticola; species Cisticola juncidis. Next base: position 248,646 of record VXBR01001106.1, read on the forward strand.
TTCTTTTTTTTAAATTTTTTTAAATTTTTTTTTTTTTGTCAGCTGGGATAGGAAAGGAGGTGCATACTCCCAGCAGCTTTGACTCTGCCAGCACTGGAGAATTAAAAATTCTGCTTCTACATCCCTAGTGCTGGGAGAAGACAGACTGTAATGTTGTCTGAAAGGTGTAAAAGAGTGTCATCTGCTTTTTTTGTTGTTGTTGTTTAGTAATTTAACAACTGAAATTCTGAGTAGCTGGCATCTTAAGTCCTCTGAAATGTTAAGATAGTACTTGTCTGTGTTCCCAGGAAAAAATTTAAGTGTCATTACTTGGCCTGCTTAAAATTTTTTAAACTCAGCCTGTAAAACACTGTGGGCCAGACTCTAAAATGTTGGGGTTTTTTTTGTTTGTTTTGGGTTTCTTTTTTGACATGGCAATTGTAATATCTAGTGTAGCAGATAAAACCCCCACCCTGTTGGTAGAAAAGCTTTGTGGTGTTTAATAGTGTTTGGGCAATGGGATGCTCCCAGTGAGGTGATGTTTTTGGTATTATTTACCTCCTTCACTGCATCTTCAGCACTCTGCAGCACCAGCAGCTTTCAGGGCTTTACACTTGAAGTTTTACAGTGTGTGGCATTCCTCTGGCTGACTACTGAGCAGCAGTTTGCCTCGGGCACAACATGTTGTGTTCTCCATGAAAAAAGTGAGAATTTATCAGTGCTTTTTATCTCAAAAAATCGTTCCAGATGAATGCACAACAGGCTTAGCATACTTTTAAAGCAAATCATGCCCAACTGACTGTACAAGTTGTTAGTGACAAATAACAGCTCTGTGATGATGATGATGATCAGTTGGTTGGGAACTTTGCAATATAATGAGCGTATAAATGGGGTAACATTTCCCATTATGTAAATTCTGAAGACCTGGAGGGGAAAAAATACCCTTAAACCAGAAGCAATAACAAATCAGAATAGGCAGGGAGATAGCTGAAATGATTTAGACTTGGCAAAACTCTGCACCAGTGTAAATAAATGTCAGCCTGTGTTCCATGGTCATTCATACCATGGCATGCTCCTCCAAGACACTCTTGTGACCATCTGATGGAAGTTTGATACCTTGATGGATTGGATACTTGCTAAAATAATTCATAGGATGTTCAATTAAAGATTACTGGTGGGCAAAACATGTAAATACTCTGGAAAAACCAAGCTGTGTGGCTGTAGGCTGCCTGCAGGCTGTTATCCCACAGCTCAGTGCTGAATGCAGAGGCCAGAGTGTGAGGGCTGGAGTTGGGGATTCTCCTGCAAGTGGATTATTTCTGCAAAGCTCTCTCACTTAAACTGAATTAAATGTGATGTTTTGCTTTAGCTTTTCCCACAACAATGAGCTATGAACAATAAAAGCTGCTAGCTGTTTTCTTCCCCCTAAGGAATGAGGGAGAAAAACGCTTTTACTGAAAGAGTTTCAGTCTAATACTGGAAAAATTATTTGCTTTTGTAAGTATCCGTAAGTTTTATGTTGCTTATGTTCATTTTTCATTATTTGATTGTGTGTTTGTGGAAGATGCTAAACCCACAGCACAAAATAGCTCATGCAAAGGATACACAGATTGTTAAAAGGAAAACATGAAATGTGTTTTAGAAAGGTTCCCACTCTTCCTTATTCAGGTAAAACTGAAGCTGGAGGAGTCCTTGAGAACTCAGTTACTTGAGAAGCTTCAAGTGTTCACACTCTGATCACCAGATCAGAGAACTCGTGGAACCTTTGGCTGCTCAGATATTTTGAGCTCCTGTGGGGCTGTTTCAGGGCTCCTGGCCCATCTTTGCTCCAAAGTAGCTTTGGGTTATTTGTGTTTTTCTCATCAAATTGAGATATGCACACTTGTGCAGGCAGGTGAGCTTAAGCTATGAAAATGAAAGAGCAGCAGCATCATGGAAAATAATGTACTGAAATGCTTTTTCAAAAATGCAGAACTTGTTGTTAAATCTTTATTGTTTTTAATATTTGCTATTTTCTTCAATTGCTCTGCCTGGGCCAAAGAAATTGGAAAATGTGAATGTGCTGGAAAGGAAGGGATACAAAGTATTGAAAGGACGTTTAAAATAGGGTAAAATATTGCCTAATGTTTATTGAAAATGTGTGGGAAGTTGAGTATTTTTGTATATAATATGTTGATGTATTTTACAACAGCACATATAAACTATGGGAATGTCACTGAAATGATGCAGACATAGGCCAGATGAGCAGGGTTCCTATACTTTTGTGGGTTTTTTTTTCTAGCACATATAGAAAAATGCAGGCTTGTACCTTCTGCTAATTTCTGTTGGAGTTTTGGAAAGAGAGGAAATCTGGGATTGAATCCATTTAAGCAAAAATGCCAGAATTACAGGAGGGCAAATGGCTACATAGATGCTGTAAGTATGTGTCAACACTGCATGTAGTAACTACTTTTATTACATAAAATAAATTTAACATTGCACTCCCGCTCCATAGGCACCTCTGAGGCCTTCTAGGATGCTGATAACTGATGGAAGCCTGCCTGAGGAGTACTTTGCACAAATTGTATAAAGGCTTTGGAATTAAGGCTGTGGCTTGAGGGATTTGTGAGAGGGAGGGGAAGAGAAGGCTGTTCAGTCAGAGAAAAGCAACTATTTAATAACATGTAAAAACAAAAGGTTGGCTTAGTGAGTGTATCCTGACTTTAGAGAGAATGGCAAACATCTGTGTGCTATGAATCTGCCTCCCCCTGTACTCTCCCCTCCCAACAGTGGGCTGATAAATCATTTGGAAGTTGAGTGCCAGGTACATGACATAAGTTTTGGGAAGAATTAAACACTGAGCTTTATAGCAAGGGAGACTGAGAACCTTTCATGAGCATCTGACAAGTGCCATCTTTAGCAGTGATGTCTAAGCTAATAACACTTTATGTCTTCCCTTTTTCATGTGAGAAAATAAACCCAGGCTTTGCTGTGGGACAGCAAGAAACTGCTGCTGTCTCATGTTCTGACAAACACCCTCTGCAGACACGAGACAGAGCAGTTGAAGTTTTGGCTTCCTCAGTTGAAATTGCTTTAGTCTTGGATTACTGCTTTGCAAATGAACAGCATGGATTTTTTTTCTTTTTTTTTCTTTTCCCTTTTTTTCTTTTAATTTCTTTTTCTTACTGTGTTCTCTTGCTCTAATATGAATACATTTTTGAAATGGAAACTCAATGAATTAGATCATGTTTCCTCAGTCTTTATTTCTTGGGATATCTAACCTATGTTGCTTGTTTTAATTAAATTACCACATTTTCTGTTTGATTAAATGTCTAAATAATGGAAACTTATGGGACTCAGTTTTAATACACCATGTATGGATACAAGCAACAAGGAGAAACATATGATTTTATTCAAGGTGAAATCTTTTAGTAGCAAGTGTTCCTCTTCATCTCTTTTCAAATCAAATGAAAGTTGTGTTACAGGGAAATAGAAAACGTGCTTTCAGACAGTGGTGTTCAACTGGTGGGAGCAAACATTCTCTGGAGGATGTAGGCTGATGGGAGAAAAACTAAAGCTGGTGTCATGAATCCTGGGGATGTGCCAGGCAAACATTTTCACAGTTATGGTGCAGGATGCCCTTGGTTCGGGGGCAAGGGCCTTTTACCACATAGCAAGGTGTGTCTGGCAGGAATTTTTCAGGGCTTTTGTATTTTTCACTTCAAGTTGCTGGTGGTTTAATTCAGGCCAGGATTTGGCTTAACCTGGGTAGGTACTGTGTATCTAATCTAAAAATCACACCAGTCATTTTAAAGCCTGGAATGGTAAAATGCAGGCAAGAACTCAGGAATTTCAGGTGAGGAAAAATACCTTTAGAATTTAGAAGTCCATTTAAATTCAGCTGCAGAGAAAGATAGCACTGCAGTTGGTTTGCTTGGTAAGAGAATATTCTTACTTCAGTGTATTAGGACTGATAGGGAGAAAAGTGTTTTGAGTGAAGAGAGGAGGTGGTGCAGGCACCCATCCTTTCATGAGGTGAACTCAGCAGCTTTCCAGAAACAGTTTGGTTTCATACAGGACCACCTATCCTGGCTTTCAAGCTCTTGAATGTTTGGCTTTATTAAATTTAAAAGTCTGATAAGAAACTGCAGGCTGCTTCTGAGAAACCAAACTTCAACAGCATTGCAGGATCTCAAACTGTCCTTCTACCCTGTCTGTGTCATGTCCTAATTGCATCCAGGTTGTTTCCTCCTCAGGCTCCATAACAACGATTCCCAGGATACTGAATTGTTTTAAAAATATTTTCCCTAAACGAATTTTGTACCAGTTACTTTCAACCCATTTCTAACATTGTAGTATGAGGTTCTTGGACTGGCCTCTTTTTTTCTTTCATACTGACCACCAAATGAAAATTCTTTCTAGTTTTCAGTCATTAGCAAGTTTTTGGTTTCAAACTAGCTAATAATTGATAAATACCAAATCAGTATCTCGAACCTTGAGAAATTTAATTTCCAAATAAATTCAGAAATTTTCCAAATTTTGTTCAAATCAAGATTCTTTAGGAGTACATCTAAACGACCTCCCCATTTCTTCATGTACTTGTAAATTTCTGCAGTCATCCCTGTTTTTCAGCTTTGAGCTTTCATGTGATGTGATCTCATTATTTGGAGGATTGATTAGATTTCTACAAAGATCTGTCTTATACTGTCTGTTTCCAGTAGACCCAGGTTGTATTTGATGAAATCTTTCAGCTACGTGTCTATTTTGAATGCACTGTCATAGTTTTTTTTTCCCCTTTATTTAAATAGAGCCAGGCTTGTGTGTTTATAGGTTTATCCTTTCTCTGTCCCTTTTAGCTATAACATCTCCACTGGTTGTTTACAGGTGTGATTTCATTGGTCCCATGTAATTTTACTGGCATGCTGCATGTAAAATTTCTACTTCTTGTTTGAATGAATTAAAGGCAGCAGGAAGTTCAGAGGATTGGGTAAAAAAGAAAGGGATAAAGAGATGCTTCATTCACTGTTTTTTGAATCTGAGAAGAACTGTTGCTTCAAACCCTTGACATTTCACATCTTCCCTGGCAAGAAATGGAACAAAAATTTGTGATGGTCAGGCACACACAGACTGAAACTGCTTAAGTAATTTTCCCATAGGATCACCCCATATTTTTGTTCTTATTTCATTGTAATGGTTCTTTGGGATGTCTGTTGCAGTTATTTTTCAACAGGGGTTGAAGGCCTTCTCTTTGAGTGTCATTGATGGCAAGGGATGGGTAGAATACCTTTTGTTCTGGAAAGAGGTAGCTTATTTTCTTCTTCTAGATCAAATATTTTTGATGTTTCATTCATCTGTGAATGTTGTGTTCTTTTTGTTCTAAATTGACTTTTGTCTTCTGTTGTGGGGAGAATTGTTGCTTTTATAATTTTTTATGGGTAATAAGTTCTACACAGGACATCTCAGTTGGGACATGGTGGGGTGGGCTAGGAGAGGCCATTTCTCATTTTCTGCTCTCCACTTGCTATGAACAGGTTTGTTGGATTAGTCCCTCTCCTTTTCTTGTTCTTACTCTCTTTCCATACAGCTCACATTTTCCTTCCCACAATCTGTCATCCTACTTTCCTACCAAACAGAAAAGATCCATTTGTTATAAATTTAAAAATAAATGTTAAACAACCAGGAGTAAAGAAAATGAACAGACAGCCAAATAGTTTTCATGATGATCTTTCCTGATCTTTGTCCCACAGCATAAATAAGGGAATAACTAAATTGCCACCACATTCAGAGATGAGCAAAATGCATATGTGAATGTTTATTAGCTTTCCACTGCGGAGATTTATTTCCCTACTTGTTTAAATATTTTGAGAAACACACTGCAGCATTTAAACATGGAAAGTATACATTTCATATAGCTTTCCTGCTCTTCTGTGGACGAAATCAAAAGTATGTTGGCCTCAAAGCATCAGCATTTCCATCCTGACCTCTGGATGCCTACTGAGCAGTAAGAAAGAAAGAATTTTGAGGAGAAAAAAGTGTGTTTCATACTTGCATTTAATCCAGAGACATTGCTGTCCTCCAGGTTTCTGCATCTCCACAAAACAATACAGTACTGGTTTCAAGGCCAAATTTTAGACATTCCTGCAGCAGGTAACCACTGAGTCAAAAGGTGTAGGTGATTATTTTGAGCATGAAAAACTGATCATGGATGATAACTTGGGTTTAAGTTGTTTCAGGGTTTGATTTCTGTGTGAGGATTTGCTGAAACAGATGAATGATTAGGGCAATTGAAAGAGACTTGAAGTCAAGAATTCAGGGACACAAGCTTTCAGGGAAGGGAACTAATATTAGGATTAATAACTAAATGTTTCAATGAAGGTGTTGGAAAGAGCAACTCAAGAGCATACAAGAAGTTATCAAAGGGATTAATGAGTTAGAAAAGCAGAGTTTTGGGTCCTGGGTAGATTTACTAATGGTGTGGTATAAAATACAATGTTGGCTGGTGTAGTAAGGACCCAGGAAATCCTTCAAAGTCTGTGGCCTTCTGAAAGGGAAGGAGTGACAGGAACAGACTGCTCCATGTCTTAGGAAGGAAAATGGGATCAGTTATAAACTATTGTTTAGCCATGTAAGTACAGCAGTATCAAGAAGATCAGCAGGATAAGCATGAAGAGCCCATGGAATAGAGTTTGGCTGAAGTATGATTCAAAATGAATATATGGAATTATTGCTTCCCTTCCTGTTAAAGAACTCTCTGTAGTTAAATGAGAAGGCAACCAGCAAAGACTTCATTAGAAGGTTGATGTCAGGATGGAGATGATGGCAAAATGCTGAGCTTAGAGAGGTGAGAGCTGGGCAGGATGGTGAAGGAAATATCAGGGGAATAAGGCCTCAGGTCCAGAGTGCCAGAGTTTTTCATAAATCTCACAAATTCATGTACCTCAACAGTTACAATTTCAGTGTCTGCCCTACAGAAAATCAAAATGAACGTTAAAGTATTTACTCTGTTGTAAGCACTGCTATGCTCTTCCACCTCCCCTCAAATGTTGATTTTGAGCAGAATGGGAGCCTTTCTAGCTTCTTCTGGATAACTGTGGAAAACTACATTTTTTTCTGGTTTTCATCAGAAGCACAAGATCTAGAATATAGTCTATAAAATAGGTTATTTGGAGTGACAAATGATAAACCAGGAAATGTTGGGCTTTGGGAAAGGAAGTGCAAGATTAGAGGGAAATTGGTTGTTAGAGATTTTTCTGCAGTCAATAGTGGACATTTAAGGGAAAAAAAAAATCTTGGAGGGACTTTAAACATGAAGGAAGAACAAAACAGGGTTATAATAAGTTAGGTTTTTTTGACTGGAGATTGACTTGTTTGCTGTGGCAAGCAATGCCTGAAAGCAATAATGAATTCTTGGTATTGAAGCTTAAAACATTTTTTCCTATAAGAAAAGCAATTATTTTGTCCATAAATAAATTCAAACAAGTAATGAGAAGATTATAACCATTACAGAGAGATTTTTCTGTACAAACTCTTAGGTTTAGGCTAGGCCTTTTGTGCTTAGTTTGAGTTGCGTGAGATTGCCTAGACTGAACTTTGTGACCTGAGTCATAGGACAAGTTGAGGTCTCCAGTGTTTGGGGATTTTTTTTTTTAATGTATCTGTAGTCTGATGTTATTGGCATGTCTGCACTTTCTCATGATTCATTTCTGTCTTTTGCTGTGTTTACACCACTGAATCATTTTGGTTAGAATTTTGTTGCTGTTGTTGAACAGGATACTTTTCAGCATATTGGGTGGAGGAGGTATCTGAATCACTGAATTGTTGGGGATTACCTCCCAAGATATGAATGGACTGCCAAAAATGTAGGTGCTTTAGGAACACAGTGGTGGTTAGAATGTCTGTGTTCCCAAACAGGCAGCTCAGTCCTGACCTTGCAGTGTAAACAGCCAGAAGAACTGTAATCTGTTATTTTGGAAAAAGCTCTGTCCTACAAACATTTATCCTCAATAATAAACTCTCCCAGAGATGAAATAGTAGCATAAACATGTAAGGTATATTGACATCAGGCTTCTGGAATTTCTCACCAGCAAAATATTTTAAATACAAGTAAATGTCTAATATTCTTAACTTAATACTGTTCTTCTGTCTATTTCTTGTGGCTCAAGACTGCCAGCATAGCTGCTTATTGAGACTGAGAGGTTTTTCCTGAGAGTAAAAATCTCAGGTTTTTTCTTTTTTTGAACATGAAGTGGGGGATGCTTGTGGTATTTTATCAGTGGAGCTGTACTGATGTGAGGTGAGAATAATTCTGCTGATCTCTGGGGTGTTTTATAGAAGAGATGGCTAAATGGTTATTTACAGAGAAAATGTGATACCTGTTAGGTCTGAATATTTCAAACAGCATATGTTGCCTTCTCTGACTCAAAAGCCTGGGAATTGCTTCAGGACTTGAATCCTGCTTTCAAAGAAAGCTTTTGAGGCAGAGAAAATAAACCAATTGAACAAGAACAACCTTTATACAAACTGTCTAAACAGATCAAAATCAACCTGAAAAATGTCTCCTGAGCTATCTGCTCAACTCCTTGTACTTCACCAGTGGGATTTGTAGAGCTGCAGTAACATGGGAAGAACATAAGCATGAGTTACTTTGCCTCGGGCACACCTACTTAATTTAACCCTGTTTTACCCTGCTCCCAGTTTCAGACATTCTCCCAGATGGGTGCCCTGTTATCTTGTGTTCTATACCTGCATGAAAAAAGATTACTGCAGATTTTTAAAATGTGAAAAATGTGGGCGGTGGGGAAAAACAGAATATGATTTCAGAACATAGGTTTTCTTATGGATGTTTAAAGTAGGTTCCTCATAAACTGCTCATCACTTTTCCCAAAAGGAATCACTTGTCTTCATCAGCTTTTCCTTGGGGAAAAAAAGGGAGAGCAGGACTGAAAATTATTTTGTCTGGATATTTGCTTGAGGTATTTTGAGCAAAAGGAATAATACTGAAACTTCCTGTGGCCCTGTTTCAAGTGTGACTCTTGTTTATTTTGATTAGGTTTTTTTAATCTGTGTCTCCAGTGACTTTGGTCTGCTGAGTTGTCTCTTTGCATGTCTTCAGTCTTTGCTGTGAAGTGACCTCATCTGGCAGTTATTTAATTTTTCTTGTTTTTTTTTTCTTCCTTTTGTGTGTGTGTATTTTATTTCTCTTGTTTGTGAAAGTAGTGATAGTACTTATTTTGCCCTTACTAGGTAGCTTTGTAAAGCAAATCCAGGTACAGTAAATTGAAGATGCTCTGTTTTGTAAAGTGAATTTCATCAATTGGTGGTATTTGCCATCTGCTTTTTCTTAAAAGACTCTTTCCCCCAGTGCTTAGAACCAACCATTGCACTAAACCAAATTACAGTAGCTTTACTCTGTAAAAATGTGCATAGTTTTGTTCACATAACCCTTAAATGAGTAGGCTCTTTTGGATTTGTTTGGCATCAAAAGTATTTAGAACCACAGAATCACAGAATATGCTCAGCTGGAAGGGACCCATCATCATGATTGAGTCCAACTCCTGCCCTGCAGAGGACACCCCAAAGTTCACAGCTTTTCCTTGAGAACATTGTCCAAATCCTCCTTGAGCTCTGTCAGTCTTTTTCTGTGGCCACTGCCTGTTGCAGTGCCCAGCCACCCTGTAGGGATATCTGTCAGCATTTAGAAATTTAGATTTTAACACGAGATGTGAAGGCTCAAAATCTTAGGGTGGAAAAAATTAAATTATTGATATGGCACCCAAAGCAAATAAACCCACTTAAAATTACGATTCTCAAGTATGTTTGCAGTTTTGTGCTTGGGAATAAATAAATAAGTTAGCTCAATCAGGCAGCCTGGATGTATGAGTTTAGTAAAGTGTAGGAATTTGAGATAAATCCAATATTTAACTGTTAACTCCTAGCAGAAGTCTTCTGAAATAGTCTTTTGGTATGTTAGAGCTGTTGACATTTCACTCACCTGTATTTGGTCACACTGGTGTATTTTTACCATGCATTTGCAGGATGTTTTAGCTAAAAGGGCGGAATTCTGCTGGTGTTTTCAAGTGCATGGAGTTAGCGGTTCAGAGACCTTTCTGTCACTGGTGTCTCTGGGGAGAAAGCATCTCAGTCAAGTGCTAAAATGTGATTTAATGCAGATCTTGCTCTGAAAGTCACTGTCTTCTAATGTGACTGATGGTTTTGTGTATTTTTTTGATTCATGTTACTGTCCAAGCAGGAAAGGAGAGTGTTGTCTCACCAGGGAAAAAACAGGCTTATGCTTTAATTTCCACTTTTTGCTCTATGTGTTGTTGGTATAAATTTGTTAAAGGGCAGCATGCATTGAAATCTTGGGTAGTTTTAGCATCTAATTTCCTCTTAAAATTCTTACCCTCTGTGTCTTTGGTGCCCTTGTTTTTATCCTTGTGTGATGACACACAAGGATGCTCACAGTATAATTGACTGCAGTGTGAATGAAGCCCGGAGACATTAAAATGGCAGTGGTGCTGCTTTCCTCTGAAAAGTGCTGCCAGAAAACCCAGCTCTCACTAGGCTACTTGTGGAAAAGAGCCAAGGAATTCACATTGCTACGTGAATGTAATGCTATATACACACATACACACACAGAAGGTTTTGGGATGAAGTGGGACAAGGAGAAAGCAGCTGAAGCCAAGGGGGAATATCAAAAGAGGAGAGGCATTGTACTGGGACTAAGGGACAGTGCTCACTGCCCCACCTCCCTCCTGCCACAGCTCAGCTGAGAGGGGATTTCCAGTCATCAGAAAGATGAAAAGCAAAATAACAGCTTTGTGCAAGAGGAAGATAGACCTGGGCAATTATTTTCTGGCTGCATGGCTGTTTAAGCTACAAAGCAGAGTGGGGATTGGGCTGCTCTTTTACATGAAAGCTGCTCAGCCCTGATAGTCTGAGGGTAATATCCCAGCAGAGCTGCATGATGTCAGTCCCTGCTGAGTTAGCAGCTAAGCCTTCTCCAGAGAGCTCAGGCCCTGCTTTCTGAATGCCACAGCAAGGCAGGTCTCATTTTCTTTCTCAGTCAAGACCCTTAGAAGAGGTGTAGCAAAGTTTTATCACAGAATTACTAGGTTGGAAGAGACCTTCAAGGTCATCGAGTCCAACCTATCCCCTACACCTCAACTAAACCATGACACCAGTGCCACATCCAGGCTTTGTTTAAACACATCCAGGGATGGTGACTCCACCACCTCCCTGAGCAGGGCATTCCAGTACTTTATCACTCTCTCTGTGAAAAACTTCTTCCTAATATCCAACCTACGTTTCCCTTGGCACAGCTTGAGGCTATGTCCTCTCATTTCTGTCAGTGCTGCCTGGAGAAGGAGACCAACCCCACCTGGCTACACCCACATTTCAGGGAGCTGTAGAGGGTGATAAGGTCATCTCTGAGTCTCTTTTTCTCCAGGCTAAACACCCCCAGCTCCCTCAAGTTGTTCCTTACAGGGTTTGTGTTCCAAGCCACTCACCAGCCTCATTGTGTCCTCCTCTGGATGCTCTCAAGTTCCTCAACGTCCTCCCTAAACTGAGGGGTCTGTTTGGTTAGAGGCAGGGAACTGGCGTGCCAAAGCCACTCTGAGTCAAGAAAAGGAAAATAGAAAAAAATAGAAAAGGATTGTTGCCGTTTCCTACCTCTAAGCCTTGGGAAAGACAGGAGATTGTTAAATATCAGGGGGAACCAGAGCAGACAGAGCTCTCCAATGATTGCTATTGATGTGCTGCACGGAAGTACCCTGTTCCATGGGAATTGGGAATGAGGGTGGGAAATCCTGAAAAACACCATTGGAAAGCTCCACGACAGAGAGAGTTGTCTGTAGGAAAGAAGACAGAGAGAGGCAAGAAAAATTGTCAAAGAAATACAAAAAAGTGGTCAGTGAGAAAATACAAAGCTCCTATGCAGTGTTCTCCTCCTAATTCCTGATTTTTCAGTTGTTGCTGGAGAGTGGATCTGTGGTAGTTCAAGGCTGTTTTTCAGTAATATTAATAGGGGTAATATAATTTAAAATGCATTCCTGAACTCTATGGATTTAATGGTTTCTAGGACTTGGGGCTATAATCCCGTTCCTGTGCTCACATGGAGAATGCCAAATTTAAATTTCAGTAATATAGAAATATATTGTGTTTGAGTGAGAGAATTCCTGAAAATGTATGTTTCTTGCATCTGTGGACAGTCACTGATTTTTTAATGGTCTTTTTACAGCAGCTTTCATTAGCCATATGCAGGAGGAATTTACTGTCAGTGCAGGTGGATTTAATTATGCATATATTTGTTTTATTTAGAGCTGGGCTGTTTTTTATTGGAAACTTGAGAGAATACCATTATTGAAAAATAACTTCAGGGCTCATTTACAGAATTTCTGTGGTGCTGTCCCATGTCACCAATCAGACAGAGGCACAATAACATTTTTGGTGAATGCTGTGTACATGTGTCCTTTTCTTTAGCTGACCTATATCTGGCTCCAGATCCAGTGCCCTTTGCTTGTGTACTGAGACCTTCCCACTGGAAGAATCCCAGGGCTGGTTTATCTGGGATTTTTGGGATGCCAGGCTTTTTCCCCTTTAAGAGATTATGGCACTGGAGATGGGGGCCTGTCTGTCTCCTAGCTATAAAACAAAGGAGCAGGGAAAGGGTCTCTGCTTGGAGATGGCTTTGCTGTGATTTCCATCCTGCCTCATGATTTTACCTCACCATCTTCTATTTTCTGAGCAAACAATGTGAGATTAAAAAGCCATTCTTTTTATTTTTTTTTTTTTTCTCCCACATTGGCTTTGCATCAAGATACCATCCTTGGTTTTTATTTAAATTCTCGAGGTTGAAGCACAAACATTTTTCTTGCATGTTTTACTTTGAAAGTCGATATAAACACATTTACAGGATTGTGTTTGTACCTACCATGATTCCATCAAGTCTGAAGCAATAACCAAGAATGAACATAGGGTGACTATTCCACCACTGGGAACGAGAGGGGAAAAGCAAAAAGAGCATTTGGCTGACTTTTAATGATTTCCATGGTATTTTCCAACAAAAGTATTTGAGAAGGATGTAAAGAGTAAATGTACCAGGATGAACACAGGATATTGGCATGAAACTGTTCTAGGTGTTCCACTGAAGAGATTCCCTGCCAATTCACCTGGTTTTCTGGTACATCATTTTCTCTGCTATTTGGCCCTGACTATTCTTCCTCCATCCCACACTCTGCACATTCCTGCCCTGCAGCTGGAAGGAAGGCTGTACTGCTTCCTTCTGCCATAAAAGCATTCCCCCCAGAACTTTAGAAGATGGCTTTTTCTTTCATCTTGGATTCAAACAATGTGAAATCCAGACTGTTTAATCTTTATTTTTACCTATATGCAAGAGCTATGTATAATGCACATGGAGAAAAACAGATATATATCTGGCAAATGAGTTGCTTTTTCATGTATTTTCCATAATGGCACTGTAACAAATAACCTAGGAGGCCTTAAAAATTCTATATATTTTTTTTCTTACTAGCAGTTTGTGGGTGTAGTTGTGGAAATTACTGGGGCAACATTTTTAATAAGGTTCTCATCCAGCCATAGAAAAATGTCAGAGTTAGGTGCTCCCACACAAGCTCTCATAATAATAATGTTAATACTGGGTCTAGAGGGATTACCTGGTGGCTCCTGGCTGCCTCCACCCTGCAATCCAGCTCCCTGCTGGAAGGTTCCTGCCTGGCTGTGTCTGCCTGTTCTGGTGGCATTTCTGTAGCTGTGCAGAATTTAGGTTCCTGAACCTGACAAACATCACCTCTTCCCTTTTACTCGTGGTTTAAATACTTTCCAGGCATCTTGACTAAAGCACCAAATGTGATGAAAAGAGCAATATGAGCCTGTATATATAAGCCACCTCTGCTTCTCTCACTCTTGGAAAGGGGCTGCTTTTGAGCAGGCTAAGGGGACACAGCTATTGAGTCCATCTGTGTGTGGAACAGAGCTTTGAACATGACATGGGATCTTTGGAGAAAGAATCTCCTGTAGGAGAAGGGAATACAGGTGACCTGGCCACTGATAAGTAATATCTGTGTTAATTACCCAATACAGCCTTACCCCTGATGGGTCACAGCTGTATCCAGTAAGGATCAGTGGGAGAAAAGGGAGTGGGTGAGCTGTGAGGGGAGGATCATGAAGGCGAAATCTTGTGGAAGAGCAGACTAGAGAAGCATGAAGAAGGATCCTGGGGAGAGAGAATCACTGCTGTGAGGTCAGTCTGGGGCTGCAGTCAGAGCCTGCAAACCAATCCCTGCAGTCACAGTCTGGCTGGGTAAAAGCTGCAGTCAGGGTGTACAAACCAATCCCTGCAGTCAGAGCTCAGCAGGGAATCAGCAGCAGTCAGAGGCTGCAGGGGAAACCTCCAGCAGGAGCTGCTGCAGGCAGAGCCAGGGAATGGTTGGAGTCAGGATGGCTGAGCTGGAAAGAGGAATAAACCAGGGCCATTTTCATGCTGTGATAAACAAGGAGTCTGTGTTTGGGCTCATTTCTGCCCTCTAACAAGAGGGCAGCTGCAGCCTCCTCCTGAGGTGAGACTGTATGAAGCAAGTGTGAAGCCACCTGTGGCTGAGACATCCCTGAGCCATGCTCCCCATCATGGACAGGGCTGCCAGCCCTGTCCATCTGTCACTGCAGGAAAATGTCCTTTGCATGGGAAGTTAAAAGCCACCTCCATGCTCATAAGCTCTAGAGACAAAAGGAAAAGGGGTTTGGAAATCTTCCTGTCTCAGCAGCACCTGTGTGTGGGCTGTGGTTTGTTCATGCAGACCCTGCAGCTCAACACTGGCTGAGCCCTGCAGGTGCAGGGTTGGGAAGGGAGAGAGGGGGAGGCTGGACATTCCCAAAGTGGATTTTTGATCCACCAGGAACAGCACATCAAGTGCTGTGCTGTTGAGTCTATCAGATACAGCCTCTGAGCAGTGCCTGGATGCTGAACTGGAACAATGAGATAACAGAGAATGAAATGGACAATGGAAAATATAACTACAAAATACTGTCTAGATCACCTAATTCATCAGCCTTTCAAAGGAGGATTGTTCTCAAATGTATTTTCTGGTGTGTTGTCCAGTTTTGTTTTAAAGAAGCCCACTTAAAAGTTTAAACTGAATATTGTGCTTTAGCTTGGAGTCAATGTACGCTGCATGATCTCTGTGACACCACTGCATAATTTAGAATTCTTGCCATGCTATTAATAAATCTAGACAAAGACCAGATGCAAGCAAGCTGTAGCTGAACTCAAGAATCTGCAAAAGCTGGGCTAACCTCTTTAACAGCAGAACATATGGCTGTTACATTAACAGCCACTTTTTTTTTTTTCTTAAAGTGAAGCATTTTATTGAAAGCATGAGGAGAAGAAAAGCTAAGAACAGAAATAAAGCATGACCTTTGATATGAAGTCATCTTCTCTGACAGTTTCAGCATTTAGTACAGATTGATGGGTCTATACATCCAACCTCCTGTTACAGTTTTACAGCCTACACTTCTGTTTTACTTGGTGTCTCCTTTTTCATTCTTTTCCATGTTTAAGTCATAGAAGAATTTTAGGGCAAGCATATATGAACCTTATGTGGATATATATTTGAGGTGTAATAAGCACAAGGTCTTTACAAATAGCAACCATCTGATTAAAAACAAGCTGTGTCACAGGGCAATTATTTGCATTTTTTTGAAAATGGCTGTGTGAGAAACTTCTGGTGGTGGTCTGTAAACTTTCTTGTTTCATATTGGAAAAGTGATCCAACTGTTTCTTGGTGGAAACTGGTAATGCATTATAGCCTATAGTAAGGCAAACTATGAAAATTTCTTTATACACTACAGGAGGATGTAATTAATGATTCTCATTTGCATGAATGAACAAACATAATGCAAACACATGCGAAATGTTGTGCATCCTTTCAGAGAAGCTCTTGAGAAAAGCCAATTACCAGCAATCCCTGATATTTCTTGACTAATTGTCCTTCTCCTCCATGAAAGTGCTTGTGGAAGTCTCTGGAGAGAAGATACAGAAGAATATTTTTCTAGGTTTTTTTTTGTTTTCAGACTCTCCTGATATAATTCTTTGTTTTCAGTACACATATATGTCTGTGTTCCATAGGCATCCCCATTTCCTTGGGGCTCAGCTCATGAACTTCAGGTCATTTTTTTTTAACACAAAAGGAAGAGATTGGCATAGATTTAAAACAAGCAACAAAATCATAATTGTGGATGTTGGCTTCCTTTAGAGGGAAACTTGGTACAGTATAAGTTTTCCAATTAATCAGTATCATTTTGTATATTTGATGCAGAATTGCATAAAATTGTTGTGTCTTATTAGTTCTGACTAAATTACATTGACTTCTTAGATTTCTTTCAATAGTTATTGCTTGAAAGCTTCTTGAAATCTTTGTTAGGAATATTGTGGAATATTTACATTGCTCTTACTCAAAGGCTGAAAAATGTAACAATCTATTTTTGGGTTAATTTAATAAATAGGAATTCCCAGGATTTCATTTGTACTCAAACATGCAGTCCTAGGTAGTGCTTTCATTGTCTGAAGCCAAAATCTTAGGGTTTTTCTGATGTGAAAAGAAAACACTACTAGTGGATTTGAGACCTTAACAACTAAATTATTGAAATAAAATAGTTATTTTCATTTCAAAAATCCAATGTCCTTTCATCCAAAGGAAAATGGAATAACATTTTCTTTCATCTTGTTTTCCATTCTATATTCTTTTAATGTTTTTATTTTTGCATACATAGTGCATACTCTTAATAAGCCATGATTGATCTCAAATATATAAAATTGAAGGTAATGAGGGGAATTTAATATGTTATTTGGCAAATAAATTCTCAAAATGTGTGGATAGTATGGGATAAATTTTGTTTTTAAAGGGAAATTTCATCACTTTTACCTTGAACATGAGAGAAACCAAGCTACTAAGTAAATTAATTTGTTCAAGAATGGTTATCTAGAAAAGAGAGTTCTAGTCATTCTCTGGCAGTCAGGGGACATGAGGAAAACAATTTTGTTACAATTATTTCTATTATGCTTCTTTGATTGTGAAAATCCAGGTGTGCTTCATTTATGTACATTTGTAGATTTTTTTTATCGTTCTGATTTTGCTCCTTAAGGTCCCAGTCAGGCAAAGTCTTATTGCAGCACCTGCTCTGAGTGCCTTACAAGATAAGTTCCTAAATAAAAGCATCTGTGGAGCAAGGTCTTCTCCCAGCTTCCTGCAAAACGTGCCTGATGAGTCATTTATCATGTGGCCTGTTTGAAGGAATTTGTGTTGGAATAATCAAGGGTTTTTTAGAATCTCAGAGCCATCACCCCAATTAATCATGTCAATGGTATTTGAAAGCAATGTATATAATAATTTGGTTTTTCTTTTCATTGCTTAATGAGTTGATGTAGTGCCTTAAGCTATCAGTGTCTGTGTTGTTGTGGTTTGTGCAAAGTATAAATGAGAGAAATGGTTTATTACCTGAATGCTTGGGCCAGGAGCTGAACTATGATGATCCTCATGATCCTTTCAACTCAGAATAGTCTGTGATGCTGTAATTTTATGGTGCTGAAACAACACAGGAGTAATGCAACTGGACAGAAACTTTCTGATACTTCAACACAGGACTGTTAGTGTGTGTCAATTACCAAAGGGTAAGTACAGGTATTTAATATGATTTGGCTGGAACTTGCCAAGTTCTAATAATAATCACACAGTTTAGTATTCAGTTAATCTGAAGTTAGACTATAAAATCTGATAGTTGGTGGTTTCCAAACTGAAACTCTTCCATGATTTAGTTAGACTTAAATTTGCTGTCCTATTTTCTTAGTGTAAGAACATTGTGTAAGAAACATTTTTGATGCCCTGATGTCTTCTCTTCATTTTCATGCTGAAGTACACTGAGCATCCTTGAGTCCTTACACTTGTGTTTTGCCTATGTGCCCACTTTGTCTGAGCTTTCAATCTTTCAGCTAAAGTAAGGGGAGAGCTGCTGCTCTGTGGGATTGAGTGCAGCAGAGAGATTCATGATTGCTGCTGTGCTTATATAACCCTTAGGAAATCCTGTCAGTTACTGGAATTCATCTTTATTGCGATGAGAATTCCCTTCTGTCACTCAATATTCTGTCACAAACACCCTCTTCTGTTGAACCCTGCATTTTATAACAGGGGATTAAATCTCCTGTTCTCCAGAACCTCGTCCATCACTTTGCTGCTCTTCCAGGTCTGCAAACTGTGTCTGATGCTCCAGTGGCAGCAAACCTGGGGCCTGGCCAAGTGTTTGGACCAAGCTGGGCTGCTGAAGTGATGACATGAGACTGCCAGAGTAGCTGTGACATTTATCCAGTAGCTGTGACATTTATCCAGGTCTGTCCCAAGGTGCTGTCCCTCAGTCTGGAGTGGCTACCTGACACCTCATGATGGATCACAGTGCTTCAAGTAGGAATTTGGGAAGGCATCTTGGACCTCTTGAGAAATGAAGGAGCAACTGAGCAACAGGGCTGCAGCAGCATCTTTGCCAAAATACTTAAATAGAGTGGGTGACTGGTATGAGTGGCACTGAGTTTTTAGTCTGTCTTTCATCTCGATATTGTACTTTTATGGATTGCTGGTTAGCAGATTTTGAAAGCAGAACAGCTCTTATTTTTATGACCTGGTAGGGCATAAGGACAGCAGGCCTAGGTTAGTGTTGAATTATACATTTTGGTTTTCTTTTTTTATTAGAAAAATGTATTTTTATTTGATTTCCTGTAAAATTTCCTTATTAAAAAAAGGACTTTTTGAGATCTTACAATGGCCTCAGATAACTTGCTCAGCCAGATTTTTCCAAATGTGCCTCATGCTCAAGTATTCTAACATTTGCACAGTTTATGTACATCATTGCCGTAGAAGATAAATTAATAAATGTAAGGATCTTTCTCATCCTGGCTGTCTGGGTGGCAGATAAGATTTTTGTGTTTTCATCTGCTTTCATTAGTGTACTCAGCTTTTTCTGTGATTGCTGTTCAATACATTTCAATTTGCTGTAAAAAATAATTAGAAAAACCCAGTTTTATTTATGCTATAGGAATAGTAATGCCAAGAGAAGGGAATTTCCTTTCTCTGCTTCCCTGGCCTCTTTGTCACTGTTTGTGATGTTTTTAACCAGACTCAGTGTCAATAATGAGCTTTTAGGGCAGCAGAATAAGAACATTTGGGATGCCATGAGTGACCTGGAACCTTCTGGAGAGGAGAGGGCTGATACTAAGTGAGGTAGCAGAGTTTTCTCACTGAGGATGTAACACCAGCTACTTTCACCACCCTGTTGGCTGTTCCACTGAGAAGTTTATTCATGCATGACAGTTGTGCTGGTTTTGGACAGAGGTGATGATTTCAGGACTCTGATTTTATATATCTCAAAATCTGTAAAAACTTTTAATTCATTAGTCTGTCATGCAGTAATTCACTAACTTCTGTGAGACAGCCCTCTCAAAGTTAAAAAGACCATGTTGTCTTTCATAAATGAGAGTATTTCTGACAGTGTATTTATTTATTTTTAGTGGGGAAAAATAGACAATTCTAGCATAAAAAGTTTTAGAGATTGAACTCCTGAGGTTGTAATGAATGACTGGAGGCCATTATTCTTCTAGAAATACTTTAAGGATGCTCTTAGAAAGAAATGTGATACTTGAAGCTTGAAAGCAGTTTAATTTGTGTTCCTGCTTGCTGTGGGTCTCCAGTGAGTTTTGTTAGTGAAGGCAAATATTCTGTCAGTCTTGGATCCTGAGTAACACGGATGAGCTGGTGTAGGAGCTGGGCTGCTGGGACAGTCTGGATCCATAGGCAGCTGCCTGTGCTTAAAGACAATGCTGTTTTCCAGAATCCTTGTCTGATTTTCATAAGAGGTTATATAAGCCATGTATGCTTTGAAATATCTGGAAGGCACTTGGGAATGGAGGGGATTAAATTCTCTGAGATTTGGTTAGAGTGCTGAGAGGTTCCCTCTCTGACCTGCTACGAGGTGTTCTTCACCTGGGCTGTTGGCAGAGTCTGGGCTCACTCAGGCCATGAGGATTTCATTGGTTTCAGCCCTGGTCTGTCAGGAGCAACCTTGAGATGGAAATCAAAATTTGAACTGTCGCAGAAGGTGATCACGAGGGTGTTGAACTTTTCAGGACATTGCATCTATCTGTTTTCTTGCTAACATAATTCAAAGTGTTGTTTATGCTGTGTGGAGTAGAACAAAGAGAATTTGTAATGAACATTCAGCGAATTCCCTGCATTTTGTGGCTTTTGTACAAAAGCGAAAGTCTGTTGCATATCTTCATATCTTACAAATATCTGTGAAATTCCTTCAGCAAATTCTCAGTTGTGTATATGCACTCTTCTGCTGGTAGGGAATTATTGCATTTCTTTTGTGTTTCTGTTAACCCCATTTTATGCTGGTTGGTGGTTTTTTTTTTTTTGGTGTTTGTTTGTTTGTTTTTGTTTTTGAGTATCGTCTGCCATGGCATTGCCAGACTATTGAGGGCCACTACTCTCTTTGCCACCAGGTTGGCTCAGGGCACACCTAACTGAGAAAATGATGAAAAATGCCAATGATTTTTCTGCCTGAACACTGCCAGTGTTGCAGTGGCCCTGGATTTGAGCTACAGCAGTAAGGAGCAAGGGAAAATCGCTCTTTGTTTACTGCAGTTTTTAATTGTTCACTGGATAAGCTGCACTGCAAAATGGAGCAGTGCTATTGCAATTTTATCGTCAAAGCTAGGTGTAATTAAATGTGAATTTAAACAGCAGCAAGGTAATAAGTCTCTTTGTGGAGAATAAATATACAAACAATGGCCATTCTGATAAAAGTCTGTTTCACACTCAACTATTTTCTATGTGTCCTTTGCCCAGTGTTGACTCACATTATCTGTTTGATTCTTTTATGGTATAAATTTCATTATGGGAGTTACAGCCCCATTGTAAATTCATTTGAATGACCTTTGGATGGCCACCAGAAGTTTCTGTGGATCTTAGTGTTCTTGTTGGAGTGAAGGTGTAGTGGTAGAACCTTTGGGAGATGTTTCATTAATGAGAAACATAGAATTATGAAATCTGCGTTCACTTAAGCCTGTGACTGTGCTCTTGTCTCTGAGCATGTGGCTGCCTTGGGGCTTTGTCTGAGAATGTGAACCTGGTTCTGCTGAAAATAATAGGGAAAGTAGAAGGTAGAAGAACAGGACAGACTGTATCTGGAATCTGTGATTTCTTAAATCCATAATGTGTTTATATTTATCAGACCACATTAGTAATATTCACTGAATGGTTTGTGTTGGAAGGGACCTTAAAGCCCCCCTTGTTCCAACCCCTTCCATGCACAGAGACACTTCCACTGGACCAGGCTGAATTCTTACTGAGCTTTTCTTCAAAAAACAATTTGTACTTGATGCAAACAGCTGAGAATGGGGACTAACTAAGGACAAGTAGGTAAGTGAGGCTGGGAAGTCAGAACATGATTTTGGGTTTCTCATTTGAACTCTCACCACGTTGATTACAAGTCCTTGTTCTGGAATTTCTGGTTCTGGTTTTCCCCAGGAGAGTGAGGGTATGTAGTAGGCAAGAGAGCAGCCTTTGCTTGTAAAGGTGCTGTGATGAAAGATATGGAACATTTCAAGGGGCAAGAAAAACTCACCATAGGGTGGGGGAAATGTTACAGGGTTTTTTTCCAATTTATTGAAAACATTAGGGTTTTTTTTTTCCTTTCGTAAAAGTTCTGTCAGCAGTTGGAATTTTTATACATTGTGCTAATCCTACCTTTATATAAAAGTCATAAATCTTATGAATTAATGCATCAGGCAGTTACCAGAACACTTCAGTCTGTTTCTTTTTATGGAGTGACCTGACACGTTTTGCAAACAGCAGGCCTAGGTGCTGTGCATGAGTTCCAAACTGGATTTGTAGTGATCAGCTCATAGGAATGGACTCTGGCCCTGCTTCCAGCCGGGTGAGAAAATGTGATTTAAGTTAAATGCAATAGTACTGGAAAAAAAAAATAGAAATTACTGACCTTTTGACATTGGATTTTAAAGTTTAGCATAATGGTATGGAGGCCTATGAATGTTTGTTATTGGCACTTCCATTAGTTTCCTACTGATCTTGACATTTCCAGCTACATAACATTTTCTGGGGTGCAGAAATCTCTTTTTTCTATCTCCCTATTCTTCAAACATGCAGATACATTTAATGGCTAATTAGCAGAATTAGTTTTGTTGCTTACATTGCTTCTGAAATTTGAGAGATATGCCTCAGAACTTACAGCTGCCCTCTAAAAGTACAACTTTTAAAATGTGCAATTATTTACAAACATGAGTCACAACTGCTTTGTTTGCTCTGTGAAGAAAATAAACCATGTAACTGCCAATAGATGAAATATGTTATAGAGGGAAAACAATTCTGCATTTAATATCAAAAAGACGATTTTTGATAGTATAGGGCAATAAAATAGTCTACTCACTGTCTGTCCTAAAAGCAGAAGCATTTATGGGCAGTATAGATGACCAATATACATTACAGAACTGATTTTTATTAAAGTGTTTTCATTCAAGCAAATACATTTGATTTTTTCTTTTTTTAATAGGCTTTTGTTTTACATATTTCTGATAACTCTTGCTGACATCCAGCAAGTTCCAAAGTCCCGGAATTCACTTGAGGTTTTCTGGTACAGAGACCAAAAAATAATTGTTAAATGCTTCCAGTGCTCCAGCCCTGAAGCAACATTCTGCAACCAGATGATCCATATAAACTCACTTCCCATAAGAGAGCAGTCTAGTGCTGAAGGAAAAAAAAAAACATAGCCATGTTTTTAATATCAGATGTTCTTAACCCCAGCATCTGGTTTGAAATGTTCCTAATTCAGAAAATGTCATGTTAAAGAAAGTGCAAAGTACTTTAAGATAATTAGGAACGAATCAGGCAATTTGGAGGAATGGCAAACCACTGGGTTTTTTAGAACATGAAAAATGCTCTGCTAAGAGCTCTGGAAGAGCAGCAGTGCTCAAGGAGTCCTTCCTGCTGGTGCTGGTGGTACCTGCAGCATTGGTTGTGGAGTTTCTGTCCCAAGAACCCAAAATCTTGAACCCGTTTCACAGATGTCTATTTTCTTGCCTCTAGGTAGCCAGCTCAGGCCTGGGTTGCTGAGAGAAGAGAATGGAAATAGTGAAACACAAACAAATGTTTTTGAGTGGTGCTCTAGGAGCTAATTCTGTATTTGTCAGTGCCTACTACATTTCTAGGAAACCTGTCTTCACTGGAATAAAATCACCAAATAACAACATGGTGTAGGTGTGATGTCTCCCTCAATTAACTGTTTCATGCAGCTCATGGTTTGATTTGTGATAGTAAATACAGGGATTTAAGTTTGTGAAAACACCTAAATTTGCAATTTTGCTGAGAATTTGAAGCTTGGCCACGTCACTAGCACAGCATTTTACTGCAAAAAGCCTTTCTGACTCTCGTGATAAATAGAATTAGAGCTATGAAAATAAGCACCAGTGGATCTCAGCTTTTCAGTGCAGGACACTGAGTGAGTGGAATTTGATGTGTCTGGGAATAGTGGAGCACACTGTCATCAGATACTAAAGGAAAAATGTGCAAATTTTTGCATTTATTTTTGAAACTAAACATACATAAACCTAAGGTAAAACTGAATTTTCTTTAAATACTTTTTTAATAAGCTAATTTTACTCTTACTGTAGTATGCTTTCTGTTGTTTGCTGTGATGGCTACTTCAGCTTCTGCCAGTTCAACTGGTTCATGTTTCTGCCAGCAAAAAAGAAGCCAGTTCCATTCACTGGAAGTTCCCTAGTTTGTACCAGGAGAGAGTTTGATTCTACTTGACCACAGAGGTTTTTCTCAGCCAAGATGTATATATATACATATATTTTAACTGTTCTCTGTAGTGGCTCTTTGAGAAAAGCCAGGAGAGTAATGCCAGGAATGGCTCTTGGTCCCCATGCATGCACATTTTTCTCCTTCCAAGGGGGTAAATATTGATCAGTTTGATACCTCCTTGTGGTTCTTGAACCTTAAATCTACATGAATTGTGGTATTCCAAATACATGCTTTATTTTAGGATCTGTCCTCTTGTAAGTCTTACTTGTTCATGAACTTACTTCTTGGGTAAAAAGCATTTTAATTGCTTTCCTTACAGAAACAGTGTAGAGCACAGGATAAGGCGCTTCCTTTGGCAGCCTCTTGAGAGACTGCTGATTTCAGATAAATATTCTCTCTTTCTTGACAGTGTTTTACTTCTACCTCTGTTGAGGTTTTATTCTTCCCTCTTTTCCTTTGAAATTTCCTTGGGCTTAGCCATGTTTTCTAGGGAGTGATTTTGGTGTGGTTAGGCTGTGTCTGCTCATGTAGTCATTTTCCCTTAATAATTTTTTCAATGTCTTGGTCAAGTTAAGGATGGAGATCAAAGACAAAAAGATCTTACTGGTGTTGAAGAAGCCAACACTTGGGCAAAAGTGAAAAATTCCATTTGAGAGCCTCCTCCTTGTCCAGGCACAAAAGCTGCTGTGGAACTCTGTAGGTGTCTTTCCTCTGATACAAACACACAAATCCTTGCTGGGATTGCAATGCCCTGGTTCCAGGAGGAGCAATGGGGTGGGAAAGGGGGACAGAGGAGTTCCTGCAGCAGGCACAGGGCACATTGAGCTGTGTGCCTGCTCTTTCATGGGCTCTCTTCAGTCACCTTGGTGTTTTTCTGCCCAGCTGGAGGATGGTATCCTCCATTCCAGGATGTTGGTATCATTTTTGTTCACCTGTCTGTGCTGCTCCCACGCTGAGGGAATCTCTGAGGTCTCTGAGGATGAGCCCAGCTGTGGGATGTGTGCACTGGGTGGGATCTCACCGTGCAGGGGTTCCCAATTGTGGCTCCAGAAGGCTGCTTGGAAGTTGCTGCCTCTTCCAGTTTGTCTGCAGCTCCTAAATTGCATTCAAGACTTCTAAAAATAGACTGAGTGCTTCTCCATTTAGTTTCCAAGCCAGGAATTGCAATAATTGCTGCTTGTCATGTGGAATATAAGAATGTGTGTGCAAATGCACGAGTGTCTGTGCCTGACAGGGAACTGTGGGGAAACAGGGTCTCCAGAAGGAGATGCACTTTCATTTTCTCCTACTGAATTAAGAGTTTTAAGGAACACTACCCAGGGATGGGAGGATCTTCCTTTTTATTTCCCCTTATGCTTTGTGGAAGTGATTGGGTAATGTTGACTGGCAGCTCAGGAAAACACTTGAATAAAGAGATAGTCCAGGTTCTAGAATAATTTAGTCCCCATACAGCAGCAATAGAGTTCTGTGAATTTGCAGTGATACAACTTTTTATCAAGCCTGATAGTTGTTTCCAGTCCTGTAGGGCAAAGAAAAGGTAACTCTTCTTGGATTAATATTTTCAGATTATCTGTAGATTCAATGCAAGCAATTTTGAGGGTTTTGTCTGAAGCCATAAGTGCAGCATACTTTAGAACTAGGAGCTCGAAACATCAGTTTAACATGATTTTTAATAATGTCACTATCCTTCCCAAATATCCATTCAGTCTCTTTTTGGTCATGCAGTGAAAAAATAAAAATTGTGTTAGCCCCAAACAATAACAACAACAGCACATCATGTCTCATGCTCTGTCTGGGGTGTGTCTGGGGTACCAGTTATTCTAGGTTTGTGTTGTTTCACTGAATGGCTTCTGTACTCTTTGATCTGGAGATTTAACTGGGAAAATTTTAGCTCACTTTTTTATGGCTTTTTTGATTCTTTTCTGGCTTCCAAGCAAGCAGTCTGCCCTGTGCTGGCAGGGGAGGGCTGCAGGCTGGAGGTGAAGGAGGATCAGTGTCTTTTATTGGAGCTAGGTTGGCACTTTCTCCTTAATTCCTCTAAAGTTCGTGTTTTTGCTTAAAAAACACCAAAACCAAACCAAATCAGAAAGCAAAACACTCCCAAACAAAGGAACCTAATTATGGTTGCATAAACATGATTTTTTAGGAACTAAAAA
>VXBR01001106.1:274660-314882 GCA_013400215.1 Cisticola juncidis
AAAAAAAAAAAAAAAAAAATCAATCCAACATTCCCCCAACACTGAAGCCTACTGCAAAACTTTGAGGAGTTTTTTTGACCAAGGTATGCAAACTCTGTAGAAATGCTCTGAAAATTCCATGTAGGGTGTTTTTGTTTTTTTTTGTTTTGTTTTAAATAACTGTAGAGATGTTTCAGTGGAAAGAATTTTGGATAGTTTAGGTATTTCTCTCTGCAGTAAGGTCCAGAAGAGGTGTGAGTGAAAATCACTGGGAAGATCCTGTGAAGTTTTGTGTGGAGGCTTCCCTGGGGAGGGCTGGGGTGGTGTGATGGGTTCCACCACTGAGCTCATCAATGCATGGAAGAGAAGGCTGAGCACCAGGAGGGAGCAGCTCTGTCCCCTGGGTTTGTGCAGGTGGCTCTGGCCTGAAGCTACAAAGCTGTGGCTGCACGAGGCAGGAGAGAAATAGGAACAGAAGGGAGGGAGCCAAAGGGATGCTCAGCCAGACAGTCATGGGAATTGAAATGAAGTTGTCAGGAGCAGGGATGAGTGGAACCTTAAAGCCAGGGAGCCTGCTGTAATTCCAGAGGAATGGCTCTCTCTAGCCAGTGAGTGGATTAAAGAGGAGTAGCTGGAGGGGCAGGTGAAGTTGATCTCAGGCCAGATTAATCCCTAATGTAATCTTGTTGGCATCATTGTGCTGTCTTCCCTCCGTTTCAAGCTCCAGTGGAATTCCTTCAAAGATGTGTTTCGCCCTTCCAGCTCTTGTTTTACAAAATTCCACTGAATCATCACGTTTTTCCAGATGCTCCTGGGGCCTCTGCCCTGGATTACATCACTGGTGTCAGGACAGCGGGTCGGGTTACAGGAGAGGAGCTCTCCTTATAAAGAAACTGTCATCCTTGGGAAATGATTTGCTTAATTAGGGTATGGCTGTAGCTGTAAATTCGCAAATATTTGCAGTGCCAAAGAACTGAACAGATCAACAGCAAACCTCCATTTGTGTGTGTGGGAGGCTTGGCAAACTGCTTCCCCCTTTGTCTTCCTTGAGTGTTTGAGAGACCAGCTCTCTTTCCAGCTTTGTCACCAACACTTGGTGACATTGGATGCCTCACACAGGACCTGTGTCCCCATTTCCTGGTCCTTAATGTGGGAATGACAGCATTCCCTGTGTGCTTTTAGGGACCATGTAGTGTTACCAGTGTTCATAGCCAGCCCTTATTGAGCTGACATATATTCGATCTGATTCTAGTAATAATGATTAAATCTAACAAATTTATATGAGGAAGATGGCCTTGGGTAAAGGAAAAGAACAGAAAAAGCACCAGGAGAGGTACATAGCACTGGAATTTAGCTGCATGTCAAGCAAGGAATGGATATGTATTTCTGTAGGAAACCACAAATCCTTTGTCAACAGAACTGACAAGTCATCCTTGAATTTTAATCCACAGAATGGCCTTATTAATTTTCAATTTGCCATGTATTATGGCATGCAAGGATCAGATGCAGACCTGAATGTTCTTACCACATGGAAATCATTTCAGTGAAGAGATGGAAAGCATTATTCTGTAAATGCATTTATTAGCAGCACAAACTGGAACAATTGAGCACGTCAGGTCTCAGTTTGATTGCATTGTGTCCCATGAGTTTGTGGGTGATGGTTTAAGTGAAGCTAAAAAAGTACAAGTTTCAGTAAAACTGTACCACAAGAAATACCTTTTTTTCCACTCACATACTACTATGTCTTGAATAATGAGGTTTTTTTGTCAGCTGACTTTTTAGATTTTAATTTGGTGTTAAATATTACTCTTTGGCCAGTGGTCATAGAGTTTGTAGCCAGAATCTTGTTCAGTTTTATGTTTAATCATGCTGATGCTAACAAACTTAGCTTCAGAAATCCAGTTTGTGAACACCATTGTGATTATACCTGAAGTGGAAACAGATTTCCAGATTTTTCATGGGAATCTTGATGGGAACAGCCTTTCTTCTTGTTTACACAGTGGAGCTCAGCTGCTATGAGAACTAAATTGTTTTAGAACTGTTAAATAAAATTTCTATCTTTTCCATTAACAGTACCCTGAGAAGTGGGATATCCAGGCAGTAGAAGTGTTGTGTCAGGATGGATTCTGTGAGGGCAAATTAAGCACAGACCCACCTGCTTCTTTTGCAGTGTGATTGACATTTTCTGTAATTGAAGAAGACAGCCCAAATTGACCTAAGTCTGCATGTTTCTAATAATAAAATGGAGTCAATAAACAAAAGCCACATGTACAGAAACTGCACCTGTTGAGGAGATCACTTTTCATTTTGAGCAGTGTCAGATGCCTGCTTAGCAGCTTCAGACCACTGGCACATTGACTGCCCAGAAATGTGATGTTACACATTGAAGAAAATGTAATGAAGGTGCTAATTAAAGGATGGTAATTGAAGGCCTCCAGATGATGCAAGGTTGGCGTTGGGGTTTTTAGTCCTCTGCTTGAAGAGTGGTGGAAACATTTATGAGCTGCTTGTGTCAGCACCTTTCTATTCATTCCCAAACTCTCCTGGCCCAGCTGCCTGAGGCTCATGGTGCTGACCCTGTTGGCTCTCCCAGATGGATTTTATTTGGTTGCTCCCTGTACCATGCATTGAAAGAAAACCTTCTAGCTGAAAGACTGAGCAGGGGCGATGGGTGAAGCTGAGCAGAGTGCCTGGATGGAGGAAATTCTGAACAGACACAGGTCTGAAGGTTCTGCTTGAACACAGCAGAAGCTTTGTACCTCTTTGTTTGCTTCTCCTTGAGTGTTGCTTGCTCTGAGACTGTTGTGAGATTTCTCGGTACCTCAGAGGAAGTCAGTTTGTAGACACTTCGTGCAGTCTGTTTTGCATAATTTCTATTTAGAGAATGTTTAATGAGTGATAAATAATTTCCAAATGTATCTATCATGCATTAACGCTTCTGTTGCATCAAAAGAAAATATTTTGGTTGAGCTTATTTCAGAGTATTGCCATAACAAAGCCTAGAAGCCAGATGACAGGCATCACCCTAAGATTAACTCATTTTTGGCTCAGGCAGATGCAGACATGCATGCATGGGCACAGCACCCCTCTCCTCTGTGCTAGTGATGATCTGGGCTGGCTCTGTCCCCACCATGTCAGTACTGACACTGCATCACTCTGAACATTGCACAGAGAGCCAATCCAAACAAAAGATGAGCACAGAGAGTCGATTATTTATGAAACAAAGCAATCTGGGGAAGACCTCTCAAGGGCAGCATAAACATGGGAACTATTTCCAGTTATGTGAATGACTTAAGAAAGATTCTGAAGTGAAGTAAAATCAATCTGTGCCATGGACAGGGAGGAGTAAGTTGGTATTTTTATGGAAAAAACCCAAACCAACAACAACCAGGCTTAAGAGAAAAAGAAATAGATATTCAGCTTTGATATGTGAGATAAAGTTTCCTGCTGTGCATAAAAAAGCAGAGTATGGACAGAAACAGAAAGCCTGCTCCTGCAAAGGCTCAGCCATGGGAGACATCACTTCAGTTAGGATGTACTGTGTGTACACTAGAACTGCTCCTGACTGTAAGGCAAACTCAAAATATGTTTGCTCTTTCTCTTATAAGCCTCTTTTATCTTCCTCCCAGACTTGGTTAAAGTCAGGTCTTCAGACAGCAAGCTTGGACTGAGCAGTCCATGGTGCAGGTGTGCCCTGATATTGAATTCTCTGATACTTTACAATGTTTTTCTGCACTTGCACGTGCTTTATAAGCCAGCCTGAGCAGAGGGGCTGCTGTGCCTGTGCAGGCTGGCACACAGACACTCAGCACAGTACATCCTAATTCTGTGACTCATTAAGTCTCCCAGGATTCATTAAGTGATCAGTGTCCTAAAGTTTCTAGACTAGGTGCCCAAAGTGTCAGAATCTTCCGAGAGGCGACTTAAGGTACTTGAGAGTTTCTTTCTCTGGCTTGAGCAGACGTGTTCTCTTCATGTACACACCTTAAAAATCAGGGGTGTTTTTACTCTTCTCCAAGAAAAATAAAATAGGAAGATTCCTAAAAATTATGCTTCTTGTCGAGGGTAGATCTGGGTCTAACTTGGCTCTGACTTCCTAGTGAAACCTGGGTGACAAACTGGTGGGACAGGCTGAACCAGCAAGTGGATTCTCAAAGGACTGAGAGGGTGAACTGAAATTTGAGCATTGAGAGAGACTAATAATTCATTTTCTCTAAATCCAATTTAAACATTATGTCTTAGTGTGTTACTCTGGCATCAAGCACTGGAAGGAGCACATTCATAGTTATAATCCTAGGCTAGTGGAGTTGTTACTTGATTGCCTGTTTAAAGCTTTTTTTCAATTTATGTATTAGTTCTGTTGTTAGAAGAAGCAAATCTATTGTACATTTTTGTTCTACGAATGGAAAAAATTATATTTTAAAAATTTTTCCTTTGTTTCACTACCTGAGATTAGAACCAATGACTCAGTTTTATCTTCAGGAGGTCAGTCTTCTCTTCTCAGTTTAATTTTCAACTTCATTCATTTTGTATGTGAATATTTATGCTACATAACTTGGTGCTTTTTATGCAACCTTAGCCCGCACAAAAGCTAAATACCAGATTCTCTATAAGTTATTTGTCCATGCTCCTCATGCTCATCCATGAGTCTAGGGAAAGCTACTTCTATAAAATTAAGTTCTGAGCCCTTGTTAATATAAGAAACATTTTTTTCTTTTATTTTTTTTTACTTTGTCAAAGCTGAGAGTGGCTGAAGCTCTGGCTCGAGTACCTGCAAATATGTGCTTAAATGTGTATACATCTAAAAAATATGCTCTTTTGGCCTCTGAAATCAGAGTGATTTGTTGGATGTGAAGTTGCTCAGCCTTATCTAATGATACACTATTACCCTCAAGGTACTTTTATCTCAGTTATCTCAGCTGTTAATATTTTTGCTGCTACAGTAAAAAATATGGAATCAGCTTTACAGAAAAGTGACAATGTCAGCACAGCACAAGAAAATTATGGATGAGATAGGCTATTCCATCCTATAATTTTGGACCTTTTTATAATGGAGAAAAACTTAATGACTTTAGTGTAGTTTATATCAAAAGATTATTTCTGAGAGCCTGGATAAACATTGCTAGGACCTATAATTCAACTTTCAAGTGTTTAACAAAGAATTATGGGATTGTCTTATAACTATGAGCTAAACTATGGGAATTTAAGTTTTCCTTTTTTCAGGATAGCTCCTCTTAAAATTATACTCTGAACAATGGTTATTTTCCTGTGCCAGTACTTGATTCCAAATATTGTGGCTTGGCAGCAGACAGGTCTCAGATTTCAACCACATGTATTTCAAAAAAATCAAAAGATCCTTATTTGGCACTGCGCTTACATATCTCAAAAAGCTGTGTTTGTGTGTCAGATTTAAAAATAATTGAAACCAGGGGTGTAAAAACCTGAACTCTTCTTCCAGGATGTTTTGACTTCAGTTGCTTCCAAGAGCATTGAAGGGAACAGAATGAGAACCCTATGCAGTGCGAGGCACTGACAGTGCACAGAGAGACTGAACTGGGAATGGACATACATGATACACAGCAGCCTTTCCAAAAATATTCATATTTGTCTTTCATCAGGTATTTTAAACAAATATGTGCTCTCCTGGGAAGGTGCTGTGCAGGTTTTGTTTGGTGAAGAGGAGGATTGCTTTGTGTAAGGAAGCACTGTGGATTTTTGTTGGTCCAAGATGGGTTGCTGTATCTGTATGTGCAATAATTAAAGACTGGGAGTGCATTCCATGGGGAATTAAAATTGGTGAGGGAATTAAAATGGTGACCTACATTAGAATAGAATGACAGAGAATAAATATCTTTATTTTTCCAAAAATGTCTCTTTGGAACTTTAATACATATAAATTACAATTTTTGGCCGTTAAGGTAAAATAGTACTGCTTGTGCTAGAAGTCACAATATACAGGAGGACACCTCTTTGTTTTTTACACAGTTTTTAGAAATGTTTGTAAAAAAATGATGTAAACTCATAGCTGGCCTCTAGTGACCCATTATGGAGAAAGTTGTCCTTGTTCCCTTGGAATTTTTTTTTTTTTGTCCACAAAAAATTATGTGGAAAGCTGAGTCCTAATCTTCTGCAAGTAAAACATCCAGTGAAGGAACAACTTAGAACAAACATGAAAGGAGGAAACTCCAGCTTGCTTCTGCTCATTAGTTATAGGTAAAGCAAAATATCCATTAAGAAAGTTATCCCAAAAATCATCAGTAAAGCACAAACTCATAGCCTGTTATGAATTGTGCTACAGTTTAATATCATGACAAATACAAATTAAAGCTGACACATACCCAGTATTGATTTCCTATAAAAAGGTTATTGTGTGGCTGCTGCTGACCCTTCCAGGCCTTACATTGCCCTGGCTCTCTTGTGCTGCCAAGGATGGAGGGATTTAGACCAGCAGAGGGTCCCAGATAAAAAAGAAGAGTCACAGGGCTGGGTCAGACACCCTCCATGACAAATATGTGATGCTGTCATGTCCACACCACAGAATAAATGAGAAAAACAACTGGGGAATCTGGAAGAGGTAAAGAAGCAACAGAGTATCTGCTGCAAGGAAAGGGATTCTTTGTTTGCAAGAATTTTGAGAGAAAAAAACAACAAACCAAACATCAGAAATACAAACCAAAATTGGGAAAAACCCAGCTAATTCCTACACACTCACTCATCTTTTGTAGCAGAGGTAAGGAAAAGTAAAAACCTATTTACCAGATGGCACATTGCAGTTTGATTTTATGCCAGACTTAGGCCTTCCATAAATTCTTTTCAGTGTTTTTTTTTAATGTTTGCTAGGGATTCTACTTGCACAAAACTAATGTGAACTGTTGTAATTCCAGTCACTTACTCATCATTGAAAAGAAATATCAATGATCAAGAAAGAGGAGAACAAAAGCTTTGAAATACAAAGTCAGTTCTGGCTATCAGTATTTTGGGGTTTTGTGTGGTTAATTGTTGTTGTTGTTTTCCTTTTTGGCTTTCTTATTTTTAAAATCTGAGACTTCTTGTCAGTCCAACGTGTTGATATATGTGTAGATAAAAGCAGAGTAGATTTCTGTGAACAGTGTTGAGTATTTTGCAAAATACTCACATCTTCTTTTCAATTAATTTTGCTACAGGTTCAGTTTGAGTTCAGGCCAAAGAGGATTTGAATTTGGAATCAAATCAGGTTTTAATTAATGCAGACAAGTTGAATTCATTATTCTTTTTCTCTTCTTGACTTCATATTCTAATTTGTGGTTTCCAGTGTCTTGTTTCTATTGCCTTTGTTGGTGTCTTTCAGAAAACATCTTGATCCAGAAAGAAATCATGGTAAGGGGATTGTGACCTTTGAGCACCCTGGTTTAGTGGCTCAATCTGAGCTGTATTTTTGAGACAGGGAACATTTCACAGGGCATGAAGATTAAAACAAAAACTCAAATCCATCTTCTCCTCCAGACAGATAAAGGGACAAACAATTCTCTTTTATTCTTCCCTTCCCCCTGCCCCACCCTAAGAATGTGCATAAACAGTATTAAAACTAAAACACTAAGAAAAAAAATCAGAAGAGTTCAAGCTGGCCTGGCCTGAGGCAGAATGACTTTATGTTCTTGCATATACATCTGCTCAGTTTTACTGTGCCTGACAGCATGTAAAAGGCTGAGGCATTCCATGTAAACATCAATGCAAACATGAAATATATTTTATTTCAGAAGGGATGGCTCTTCTTCATTTATCTCTCTTCCTGACTGAATTATTTTCCCCATTGCTGGCTGGAGTCTTTAATTTTTAGTTATATTTTGCTGTAGAGCTGTAATGGAGGAAGTGAATGGAATATGGATATGATCTCTGGGGGAAGTGTGAGGTTTGATTTCATGTTTGGATCATCTTTAGCTAGAAGCAGTGATACTGTCCTGACATATATTACCAGCAGCTAGATGTGGTTGTGAAGTACAAGCTAGCCAAGAAGTCAGCTCAAGTTTGCTTTACAAAAAGCCTCTCACTGTGGCTCATTCTCCTCAAAGGGAGTTCGAGTTCTGCCCATGTTTTCACATACTGAATGTGTAGGTAGGTTTCAATAACTTCCACAAGCAATTAAGTCTTTATCTTTCTTGTAGATAAAGTAGTTTAAGTGTGAGGAGTAGATATGCACTTCACATATTTTGGTGCCCTTCTGGGAGCTGAAGAATAAAAGTTGTTTGGTTTTTGTTTTTCTTTCTAAGTGTGGAACAATTAGCACCATGGAGAAGAAGGAGATAACCTAACAAGTCATGGGGAAGCTACTCCATGCTCATTTCAGCTTCTCCCTCTAGGAAGGAGGCTCCTGCTGCACAAAGCACTTGGCTGGTGCTGTGTCCTTGTAGCCTGTTGTAACTTGGACTTGAACCTAATCACAGTAGAGTGATGTATTTTTTCTTTTTAAGAAGTTAAAATCTGGTGAAAATAGATTGTGGAACTGCAAGCAGATTCTTGAAGTAAGGTTTGACTTGTTGCAGTATATGAAGCATCATTCCTTGTTGCTGTCCTTTCTTGGGAAGGATGTTAACAGTGAGAGAACAAAGATGGGTAATGAACCCCCAAGGGCAGCTGAAGGCAATTGAAGCCTCACAACAAACACAGCCTGAAAGTCCCCTGGGCCCCTGTCCAGCCTGTTCAGGGACAGTTTAGGAATCCTACCTGGAGTGCAGCTGGAATATAAATCTATATGGGCAAGCTGGGCAAGAACTGCTTAATTGAAGTAATTTGTTCTGTCATTCATCTTCTGAATTGCTTCTGATTGCCTGCTACTGCCACAAGACCCTTTATGCTGTCAGTGTGCAATTCAACTTCCTAATTTGTCAAACCACTACTCCAGCAGTGAAAAAGAACCCACAAAGGCTCTGTACAGTGAAAATTATTTATTGCTATCAATAAATTGAAAATTAGCCCACCCACGGATATGTTGGGTATGATAAAATTTAATTCTTTGCTCATTGTTGGAATGTCTGGTAGCGCTGAACAGGGAGATGTCAAAAATCATTAGAAAAACATTATTTAATGAAAGACTCTGTAGTTCCAGTGTCCCTGACTCCTCCTCACCCTGCATGGTGAATTCCACAGCTCACTGGCTGTCTGTGGTGTTCTTTTTTCAGTGATCTTTGCAGTTGGCCATGGATTTGTGTACAAAATTCAGTGACAGGATTAGCTCAGTGCATTTTTGTTCTGTACCTTTGGCTTGCAGCACCCAGTTTCCTCAGCTGTGGAAGCAAAACTGTGGAACTGTTTTGTGATCTGTATAAAAGAACTGCTGCCTTGTAAAAATACTCCTGTAATTGTTTTATTTTCCTCGTGCTTTGATACAGTTCCAGCAATCTCACTGACACTTGTTCTGCTACTACAACTGCAGGGGCAAAAAAAGTTGTAATGTCTAAGAGAAGGAAGAGAGGATTTTGGACAGAGAAGGAGCTGGTGTGTGGCTGGGCTGGGAATACTTGAGTGTGACAATCTCATCTTACCAAAAAGAGTTGTGCCCTGGGACTGATTAGTCATTACCTTGGATGTGGCAATGCAGAATTATTCTAGCAGAGTGCTCAAGGTCTTTATCAGGTGACTGCAGACTGCTTTGGTTTGTCTTACTTGCCTTTAAGTGCAAAACACCCAACACCTTTGGGCAGAAAAGGAAAATCTGTGGTACCTCCATCATGTTTGGAAACTCCTCCTTTAAGTGAATGTTTTCTTGCACTTTTCTGTTTTTCTTCATCTGCTTAACCCACATCTCAAGGACTCTATAGAAGACTTTTACAATCCTATCCAGGACCATTATGTCTTGGTGAAAAAAATTCACATCTATTATTGATTTATCTTTTACCTGTCAGTATTTAATTTCATAGCAGAAGAGGCTGTTAGTTGGAAGGATGCACTGCAAGATTTATGGATTGAAGACACATGCAAAAGTGTTTACTTGAGAAAATGAATGATGCTTTCCCCCAACCTTATTTTTTCTTAGTTTTGTTATTGGTTTGTTTGTTTTAAGGGATTTGGCCTCTACCATTTCACCTAGAATTATTTTGTTCTGAAGTTGATATTCCAGGGAATGAAGGATGATGAGCCAGACTCTTGGGTGGAGTTTAACGCTGTGGCATGTGTTTGGAGTGACAGAATATAAGTAATTGGAAATGCAGGCTGTTTGGACACTGTGCATTCCTAGGTTTAGCAAAGCTTCTCAGCACACTGTGCTTTAAATAGAAGAGAAGCTGAAACAGCTCCTCTCAGACTGGAGTTTCTCCAGCTCCTGTCTCCTCCAAAGCTCCGTGCCAGGACTCTGGATTCCTGAAATGTTGTGTTGGCAGAGCAGCCTTGTTTTGGCTCTGTTCTGATGTGATATCAGTGCTGACACCCCAGCTCAGTGCTGTGCTGTGCAAGGGCTCCTGTGTGTGCACAGCATCCATTCTGCTGCTGAGCACAGCTCTGCCCCTGCTGTGTGTCCTGGCCCTCCACAAAGGACAGCACTTCATGGCAGGGCTGAACAGGAGCTGTTTGTACCTGCAAAGGCACACATTCTGAGTGTTTTAATGCAGGTGGAAATGGTAAACATGTTTTTCTTACTAAATGAACAATATGAGCATTGGTCAGACAATTCTTAATCCACTGCTATTCACGAGGTCTCATAAAGTGCTGTCAGGTGTTTTAAATATTGTCAAATCATTTGGGAAATTTATGGATCCTTGTTGTAATAAGTCGGTTGAAACTTTATTATCTTCATGCAGGAAAAGCTAATTCTTTATTTACACAATTTATTTCATACAATTTTTACAGACATCGTATATAACTTGAATTGGTTAATAGCTTTCTTGTTATTACTCTATTGGTTAGTAAAAGGTATTCTACTTGTCTATCAAATCTCTTCATTTTATGATTGTTTACATATTTTCTCTACTGATTTTCATGGGACAAATCTCTTGTTATTGCAGGTACATTTGGTTTTTAACCTAAGAATAGGTTGTTATGCTAATGAGTTCTTATACCAAGATTGTTATTGTATGGGAATTTGTAAATTGCTTAACTACACTTGAAAGAGATGACCGGCTGGATGTTAATTTAATAGAGCAGGCCTGATTTTATGAGGCTTTTCTTTTATAATTCTTCTACCTATCTATGACAGATCCATATGGTTAAACAGATATCTGAAAGTCAAAATTGAAGACCCAGGGTGAAGATAATCTCTAGTTTGCTTTTTAAATCAACAAAGAGTCATCCCCTGTATTGCTGTCCTTTTTGTAAGGCATATTTTTTTTTCTTCAAAGCAGTATCATGCAATTATTTCTCTGGATGCCTGTTAAGGGTCATGGTGTGAGTCAGCCATTACCAGGGATTGATTGATTGACTTATTTGTAGTTTAGACACAAAAAGCATGGGAACAATTTGGGATTATTTATGGTTACTGAATTTGTTGACAGCAGCAGTTTCTCAGCACTCTGCTCTGTGATGTCTGCTGGGGTTGGGTGTAAGAGCTGAGCTCTGTCCTGGCTCCTGCAGGTGGCCCTGCAGAAATGGGGGAAGCTCCTTGTGCCTTTTCACAGAGACATCTCTATCCCCTGGGCTTGGAATTCCTCAGTTCTAGATGGCCAGAACAACTTCAGAAATGGAAAACATTAGAGGTCTGCAGGGTAGGGCAAAATAAAGGTAAAAAAGGCTGAGAACAGAGATCCTCTCTGCCCACTTGTCCTTGCAGGAGGATTGTTCACGCTTCACTCTCTGTCCATGAATTTTTCATGGCTATCTGTGTCATAATAAACTCTAATCAACCCCCTCAAGACGATAAAGAAAAATCTGGAATTTCTCTCTTCCCCGGGGCCTGGATTTTGTTCCCTGCTCCTTGCAGCAGTGCCCCAGTCACCACCCATATGCTGCAGGCTGTTGCTTCTTTCTTCTGACGATGCTCTCTTGCCCCTGAAGGAGTTCCAGGCTGTCACAGGTAATCTTCTACCCCCATGCATCCATTCAGCATTTTATTCAGGAAAAATAATGCCAAATAATACACAACCAGACTGGATGCACCCTTCACAGACTGACAGAGCCTCATCAGTGCCCATGAATGTGAGAGATGGAGACTGCAGAAAGGAGCAGGTGCTTGTTTCAGTCCTTGGTGAGGTGGTCTGAGCTCTCCCTGAAGAAACTCCTGCTCCAGCAGAGAAATGTTTTATAGTTTGTGCCCAAAGCATCTATTTCTGTGTACGGTGGACAGTCTTATATATTCCTCTCCACATGTTCTTTATCCCTTTGAGCACTGTGTCTGGTGAGTGGAGTCTCTCTTACAGTTACTGAATGCAAAAATGCAAATATGAATTCCAGATCATCCTTTTGTGGCCTCTGTTTTGTGTCTCTTTCACCCTCTCATTCCACTCATTTCAAAACTGCTGAGGGAAACTCAGTGATACCACCTGAACACAGAAAAGCTTCAAATTTTGAGGTAATCCCGTCACAAAGCAAAATGTGTAAGAACACTTTAGTTTTGAAAAAATTTGAGAAGACTGTACCAAAGAAACTCTGTGAAGCTGAAGTCCTCATTTTGATGTAACTTATGGTAGAAAGAAAGTTAAAAAAAAAGCTGGAAAAATTAATGCTGAAGGAAATGGAGGGGAAAGGAAGTTACTTTACTGCAGTCTCAGAGGACTAGATCCAAGTGCATCAGCACAGAGCTCTGCTCAAACTAAATAATCCCCAGCAAGAAGCTGTGTAAAAATGTCTTTTTTTTTTCTATGGGCAGCTATGACTTTGTGTCTGTTTTTGTTCAGTAGTTTATTTATCAGTAGCAAAGTCATCCCTTCATGGTCCTGAGTTGTGTTCTGAGTAAAAATATGAGCATAAGGATAATGCATTTCATAGTACACAAAATAATTTTTAATTTGTCACTTTTGGGTTTACTTTTATTTATTAGACTTATTTGTTCACTGAGTTTATAACTACCTTAAATCAGTGGGAATGGAAGAACCAACTTTCTTATATTTTTTGTGAAACAGCTGCCAACAATAACATGTTTGTTTATTCATATAGTTTATTTATTTTCGTAAAAGAGTGGATGATTTTGACACGTCTTGGAGAAGTGAAATAAGAATTTTTGTTAATGTCATAGTGCTTATGAAAACTTTAGCACATTGTAGATTATGAACTTTAATTTTTAATGTGTTATATATGCATTATGAAGTGGGTATGTAATGAGCAGAAGCAATATTGCAGTTTTATTGACACTTCATCATTCTGTTTCCTCTACCTCTGTCGCTGTTTAAAAGATCATCTCAAAATAAGTAAGGAAAGCCTTTTATCTGTGTTCACTGAAGTATTAGTTAGGGAGCACCCTTTCCTACTGGGAATTATACTAATTATAATTATACTAATTATACTGTACAATTATACTGTCTGGTTGTCAGACTTATTCATTTCTTGTATGGCGCTTGAAATGAGGATTTTACAGATTATGTGAAAGAAGTGGCCCAGTCCATAGGAGCAAAAGATCTTATTTCAGGCAGAAGTCAAGGAATGAGAGAAGTCAGTGTGCAGATGTGTGGGGGCAGGAAGGAGCAGGGAGAGGAAGGGTCAGGGTTACAATAATGGTGATGTTCAGGTTCACTGAGTGAACTTCTTGAGTTTATTACTGCTTTATTTAAATATAACACCACCCTGTTTTTTCCCTGACCAGCCTCTCCTTTACTGGAGTGACTTACATAATAAATGTGAAGCAAGAGGAGATGTGATTACTGAGGATTAGCATCTGTGGAGCTGGAGGGAGAAACAGCTTCTTTTTGGCAACCTGAAATTTGAGGCAGAGCTGGGAGGCAATGCAGGAGTGGTGGAGACTGAAATAGATACATTTATACACATACCAGTGTATGTATGTATGTTTTTTGTTTGTTTTTCTTTTTCTGTGATGGATTTAAAAAAAAGATGAGTAGGCCTGAGTTTCAGAATGGTGTCAAGTTCAGTCCCTTTGAAACACCTGTCCAACCCATCACACCTCACCATATGAACACTCTAATCCCGTCTGGGAAAACCTGAATTTAAATGGTGGCCTAGCACCACTTAACATTTTTATTTGTCAACTATAGCTTGGCAGAATTCCAGTTATGTTTATTTTCTTTCTCTGCTTTTCTACCATTTAAAGTGACACATAGTATTAATCACATAATGATCACTCATGTAATGAGTGTTCCTCACAAGAGGGATAAACCACACAGGAGGCATAAAAGCTTTTATATCTTCATATTTCAGCCTTCCAGTCACTCTGCCCTAAGACTTTCTTGCAGAAATTTCTTGAGAGGTGCTCAGATGGCCTATTAAGGCTTTTTGTTTTTCAGATTTCTTTGTAAGCTGCTCTTGCCCTTACCCGTTTTAGGCCATTTCAGACAGTACATCCTTAGCCCTGTATCTGATTTATCTCTGCCAGTGCAGTTGCAAGGTCTGAGCAGTGTTCACACTCACAAGGCACATTGCACGTCACCCAGCATTAATGTGTGTGTGCTCAGGCTGTTTGAATTAGATCACCACAGTTGTTCAGACCTCTGGGCAGCACAATCCAAACAGCTCAGAATCACACAGGATGAGCAGCTCTGCTTCATCCTGGCCAAAAAAAGAAACCATCCTGGGGATGGATTGCCACAGTGATGAGGGGCTGGCCATGCGTCCCCTTCGTTGACACATTTCAGAGGATGGGTGGCTTAATTCAGACCAGAGCTGGGGATAATAATTCCTTCTGTGCCATGAGGTTAACCACAAGCCTCTCAGAAATCCCAGCCCTTGCTGCTCCTGCAGATGTGCTGGAACCCTGTGCTGAGACTGGAGGGTTTTCAGCGCTCCCTTCCCCCCGCCCTTCGCGCATTGCAAAGCACGCACCCGTCCTGCTGCCAAAACTTTTAATAAAAAATAGATTTGGGTCTGCAGTTTCCAGAGCCTTTATCAACCTTCCAGCCAAAGGCAGAGTAATAAACCCAGAGAACATCTAAGCGTGTGCTGTGCAGATGATTGATTTCTGCTCTCGGGATGTCTTACAGGCAGTGGCTCCCACCATTATTTTTACATGAGGGACTCCTGAGAGCCCCTCTCCTCCGAGTTGCACAAAACATTTGGGATCAGTTTTTGCCTTTGAACTGAGTAATTTCTCTGTAGAGAATTAGTTTGTTCTTTCTGCTGAAGGTACCTTGTCATTAAGTTTTGGATGGATACTCTTTTTGTTAAAGGATTTCAAAATTTGTGTTAGATATTAGAAAATGCCATAAAAGAAAAAGTTTCAGCCTTATAAAAAAACTTTCTCAAATTTTTTTTTAAAAACCCATCCCCTTTTTTTATTACTTTCTTCCATATAAGACAAGATCACTGTCACATTCAGCCACTATAATTAATATAGGGTATGTAAGAAAAAACCCAAAAAACACCCCAAATCCTAAACCACTGAGGTAACATATATTGAAGCTTAATATTTAATTAGTTTATCAAATGTAAACTTTTCTGTGAATGCCATAAAGATATGAAATGAAAATAATCTAAAATGCAATCCAGCTGTTTATTATTCCTCATGTGGGATTTGCAGCCTTCTCACCTGAGATATTGAAATTTTGTGTGCAAACATTCCTCATTAGTTCAGTGCAGAGTGTGTTAATTTATCAG
This sequence comes from Cisticola juncidis, assembly GCA_013400215.1. Taxonomy (NCBI): domain Eukaryota; kingdom Metazoa; phylum Chordata; class Aves; order Passeriformes; family Cisticolidae; genus Cisticola; species Cisticola juncidis. The sequence goes on from VXBR01001106.1 coordinate 290,300, forward strand.
GTTCATCAGTTTAAGGTTCTGTCTCACTTTTCCATGGAGCTCAGAGGGTCTGGTCCCATCCCAGGGAAGAGGCTGCTGAGGGGGGCAATGAGGAGCTGGAGGTAAAGAATTTATAAATCCAGCACCTTAAGTACATATTTGTTCACCATGTCCTTGATCTGAGTTAAACCTGTACCAAATTGCAGCAAAGCTGATGTAAGGGCAAAAGCAGCATTTGTGCTTTTATAGCTCTGCTTTAGAGCAATGTGTTTTCTCTGTATGTATGAGCTGCTTGCAAAATTCAGGTACTGTTTGATGTATATTTTTTGTTGACCTTTCCAAGAAAATCTGTTCAGGTGGGGAAGAAATGAATGGGTTCTCCAGTCTTTCTCTCTGCAGGACCCAGGAATTCCCACAAGCTGCTGCCATGCAGGGAGGGTGTTTGTGGGAATCCTAAATTACTAAATCAGCAGGAGCTCATTGACAGAGAGGGCAGTTCTGGGAGAATGAACAATCTCGACTTCAGGATGTTCTGAGCTTCTCCTGATATTCCTCTCTCTAGCTCCACTATATTTCTGAATTCCTTTTATATCTGTTGTCAGTGACACAAGTATTATGTACTTTTTTTTACTGTCTCTTAGTGTGAAAAATTTTGACTCAAATTCTTCTGTTTAACTAACTCAGATATTAACACCTCTACCTATAAGATATTATGTGTCTTAAGTATTCAAGTTTGAATGTGAAGTGCTAAATTTTCATGTATGTACTTAATCCTCCTTTGTGGAGCTTGCCATCTGGAATAGCATAATGTCAACACTTTTAGCAAAAAGGTTTATTCTTAAATTGGGATTATTTTGATTTCTCTGCAAGGAGGGGCAAGAATAGAACAGATATTGGGCTACTGGCATACTACTCACAAGTTTGTTTGTAAGTATTCTGGAATTAATCTAGATATAGTAAAGGTGGATGTTTTCCCTATTTATCTAGATGTGTTTCTGTCCATAACAATTTATATGAGGCACCCTTTTTTAATCTGATGGTTTTATTTAACTTTTCAAGTTACTCGTCAATGTAAGAGTTTGCTGTCCTCTTTGACACACTCCTACTTTCACTTTTATTTTTGTAAGTTAGGAATAACTTGGAAAATTACTTCCCAGCCTTAATGATTGTACAGTTGTGTAAAACAGTGTAAGGTTAGATTGATGCTCCTGACTCTGCCACGAGTAAATTGTTCCATGTGGGTAAGGCAGGCACAGATTAGGATTGAGAAATGTGCAAAGTGAAGCTTGGAGAGACAACAAACCAAGGTAATTGTATGGTAAATCCAGAGGAGCTCCCAAGGCTGTTTCAGTGACATCACCATAACATTAAACTTATTGTCATCAAACCAAGGTTAATAGAGTTGTGCTAAGAGCTAGCAGCTGCTTGAATGCCATAATGAACTCTCAGGAATGGCAGTAAAACAGCCTCTGATCTGCCTGTTCAAACAGAAATGGGCTGCACAAAGCATACAGCCAAGTCAGCTTCTTCTGTACCTTTAATTATTTAAGTTTCCCATTCTGCTTTTATTGCAGTGTGAAGCCCTGCCTGTTTCAGACACAGCACCAAAGGCAGTGCACCCCATCAGCATTTACTGTCAGCAATATTCACGGGTCTGTTACCATCTAAACTGTTCCAAAATTCTCAGACTGGTACATGCTGAGGTTCTGCTACTGGCTCATCTGGAAAAAATAAAGTAAATGAAATATACTTTCATATCATCCCTGTATGCCTTCCCCAGATGTTCTCCAGAGTGCTGCTTCTGCAAAAGGTCTGTGCAAGAGCACTTTGTGTGTCTCAGTTCTGCAGTCACCAGCACATGTGAACAGGGCGCTTTCAAACAAGATTTTGAAAAACAATGCAAATGTTTTTCCCATGTGTAGATCACTATTGCTTTTCAGAAAGTGTGCAGGAGGCAAGGTGGTTTTGCTTGCTTATTCTCAGTTTTAGGTGTTTTTTTCCCAAATGCTGCTTTATCTATAGTGATACTCACCACAGAAAATTGTTTTTTGTGTCCCAAAATACAATGAGGTAAGCTCTCAGAACTATACAATTTTAAATCTATCTCATCCTGTGCAAAAGCTTTGTATGTTATAGAATATTGAAGGAGGGAAAAAACCTCCTTTGTATTGACATGAGGCAACGGAGAAAAGGAGTTCTCCCTTAAAAACCAATAAAATTGTCTTTGTCATCTTCACGGTTCTTAAACACAAGAAGATGGGAATGTGTGTGGACTTTGCTCATGGAGTGAGGACTAGAGAAACTGCATCTTGCTAGGTCTGGGAGAGACTTTTATAGCTGAGATATGTAAGGACTGCCAGAGCACCTCTGTGTGTGTGGGTGTGGTGTGGATGGTCTGTGACCTCGGCAGGGACCCTGGGCAAAGCTGCTCTGTGCACTCGTTTCCCTGGCTGTGCCACTGAGGGGGATTCCTTTAGCTCACTTTAGGAAATTCCTTTAGCTCACAGTCAGGAAAGGAGTCATCTGCTGAGACAAAAATGTAGAAGTCCCTATCTGTGTTCTAAATCCTGTGAGAAGTTTCAGCTTTGAGTCCGTCTGTCTGGATTGTCTTTCTTCTGCATTTCGTTACATCAAACCCAAGTCTTTCTTATGTATTATACAGTTCCTCTAAAACCCTAGAGACAATTTTAACACAAGTTAAAAGGTGATTCAGCCTCTTGTTTAAATAAATAAACCTCAGGATTTGACCTTCTTTAGGGTTTCTTCCAAAGGGATTCTAGCATTTGAGGTGGAGGCAATCACTACATTTTATGTGATTATTTCACAAGTCTCTTGGACTCTGTTCCAGCACAATTAACAATTGCTAGAATCACTGGCTTTGATTTCAGTGCAGTGAAGAAAGAGTATTAAATTCATGCAGGTAGGAGTGGAATTTTCTCTTGCTGAAATGCACTGTTTTATGCCAAGTGAAAAACAGTGAAGGAGCTTGTATGTCACTTTTCTCATTAACTTGTCCCTGAAACAGAATACTGCAAGAAAAGTAAAAGGAGTTGGAACTCATGAAGGATTGGATTTTCTCTGATTCAACTCAAGGATTAATGCCATAGACCGCTGAGTTAATGAATCATTAATTCATTCTCCTTAAGAGAATAATAAATCAGATTTTGAATTGGGTCTGACTAAGTAGATTGTATCCAAAATAGCTTTTCCTGTATGATTTTCATTTTTTTTTTATTTTCTCAGGAGGTTGAATTAAGGCAGAAGAATTAAATTCAAGATATTTGTAGCAAAGACATCTCTGCTGAACTGATTTTTCCAAGTAAACATATCCCTTACCCCATATTTCCATGACTCTTAAATTTTTTTCCACAAGTTTTTAAATTTTGAACACTAGTATATTGTATGTATGTTCTGAATACTTTGCAACAGTTAAATTTACTGAAATTTAATTTCAGACATTTACTTAATTGTAAGAATTTACTTAATTTCAGACACCTTCAAAAAGTATTTTCACACTTTTTTTTGTCCTTTGTCCCATATTTTTCTGTGAGGAAGATCATAATTTTGGTGTTCTTCGGTACCTTGTCAATGCACTCTGAGAGTTGTGTTCTGCATTATTAAGATAGTAGTGATCCTGGGCTCTTAGATGGCTACTACACTAAGTTTTATGGCCAATAGTGAAAGTAGCAAAAATAATAATGAGAGGAACTGCACAAGTACTGATGTCTGAGAAGTGTGAACCTGCCAAAAGTCAAAAAGATCAGTGCTGTTCTGTTTTACAGCTCCATTCAGCTGGAGTTGGAACACTGGGCTAGGAGTCTGAGCACAAGAGGCTGTAGCAGCAGTTTTGTTGGGCAGTTCCCTATTCCCTACTCCATTGCATTCCAGCAGGTGATTTGCTAAGCTGCAGAATGTCCCTGAGTGCTGTAATTGCATGGAATGCTTGAAAATTTGGCTTCACATTCCTCAGTTTCTTTTCGGCATTTTCTCTGTTCCTCTTGTTGCCCCACACCAGGCCTTGCTTTAATTCTAGCTGGAGAACAAGGTCACAAAATACAATTTCTCCTCTATGTACTTAGAGGGCTTTTAATCTATATTAATAAATGAGATATGCTTTACTTCTTTTTATTCCTCCTGGTGTGATGCGAAAAAGGAAAGGTAGTTGGAACAGTGGCTTTTTGGGGTGGCTGTTGTACCTGAGTCCTGAATTTGTGTTAGGGATACCCATCCTGTCCAGATTCTCAGCAGAAAGGGGAGGAGTGCAGTACTCAGGTTAGGAGCTCATCCCTGTCCATAATTTATTAAAAGGAGCCAAGCTTCACATCTTAGCCTTGAATTAAATAACTGCAGTTTGACTGCATGAGTGTGTGTCTGTGTATCCCACTCCTGTGCAGTGCCTGAAGGCCAGGGAACTGCCTTTGTTACCTCTCCTACTGGCACTGCTGCAGGAGGAGGAAAGAAATCCAACTAATTTTTGATCATCTAATGTGTCCCTTTTGGATACAGAATTCATTGAGAGCCATAAATACAGTGCATGGCTTTAATAAAGAGTAAATGTGAATTTTAAACCACACCTAGAGTTGACGTTGCTTGGATTGAATGTGTGCAGAGCCCAACATTTCTCCTCTTCACCCCTATTGTTGATTTCTGCTGTTTTTCCTCTTAATTTGAACAACAGCAGGGTTTGTGCCACTGAGTTGAGAGCATCCTGCTCAGGCAACTGCCCCAACTCTGTGTCCACCATCACAAGCTCTTTTCTCTCTGAGTGGATGGATGCAGGGATTCATGTCCTGACTGTGAGCAGCAACTCTGGCCCTGCTGAAGCTGAAGGACCATAAGGCAAGGAAGGAATTATTTTTAAGAAGTTCTCACTAATCCCTGGATTTGGAGGAGTGATGGAATAAACTGCAAACCCTTTGCTTCAGGCATTGGAGCAGATGATTTTTCTAATAAATAATATTGTTTTGAATGTTATTGAGCTGATTCATGTTGTGAGGGATTTTTTCTTTAAAAAAAGTTGATTTCTTTGCACCTTAACAGCGCAGCTTTTGAACAGCTGGGTGCCTTTGTGTTCTTTCTCCCATTTATTATGTCAGTGTACCTTTTACTGCATATCCAAGAACAGCTTTTAATTTTTCTCATTTTTAGCTTCACTTTCTAGTTTTTACAGTTAAGTGCATTTTTTATGTTGTAGGTCACCTGTCACAGTTCACTCGGGCAGGATCTGTGCACTGGAACTAATTCAGCCTCTCTCTCTGTTTAATTTCATGCTGATGTCTGGGAGATGTTGTCTAGGTTAGCCAGGCTAAGGAACATCGTGTTCTGTCCTGGTTTTCTTTAGCTGAGAATCTTTTGGCTGTCTCACTGCCCCTTGGAGTGTTATGTTGGTCTGGATTTTGCAGAAAGTTATCTGAGGTGTGAGTTGGCCAGATGAATTCCTGCCCATCGTGAATTGCTCAGTTTAAATTTCTGTGCTGTGTTGGATGCTGCTCAAGGTGTTGGGTCCTCAAAGAGGACACTCTGATATTTCTTGCTGTAAATGGGGCAGTGAAAAATTCCTTCACATTGCTGACTAAAGTCCTGGCCAATTACTTGTTTCTCAAGTTAATTTGAGGTGGCTTCTCCAGAGGAGATGTGTAATGTGCTGAATTTCCTTTGCTGCAGTATTGGTGCCGTACTTTTACCTTGTTTTTGATTGTTTATAGCATACATACATATGTATTAGAAGAAAATTTCAGAGCATGGTGTGTTCATACCTATTCAATAACATATTTTTAGTATGTAAAACTTGTGATGGGAAAAGGGAAGTGCAGCACAAAGAGTATGCTTTGGGTATCTCCTGCAGATGTTGAATCTGTCCACAAGAAGAGATTTCTAAGAAACAAGATTTATTAATTAATGTTGCATCATGGCTTTTTTTATGCTTGCAGCTGCTCAGAGGGAAGGAAAGTCCCATGTCTCTCTTACACTTGTTGAAATGCAGGATGATTTGTTGGTTAGTATAAATTTAAAAATGTTATTTCTCAATTGGCTTCATTTTGCTTTGTGCCAAGGTCATCTCGAGTAACATGAAACAAAAGTAAAATGCCTATTCTGATGTAATAATTGAATAAAAATGCAAAGGGATAGTGACAGTCAAATTAGATCCTCTTGCTGCTTGTTGCCAGGATAGATCAAAGCAGGATGGAAGTGAGGAGCAATGTGGTTGCTTGAAGGATTCCTCTCCTGAGCAGATGATGTTACCTGATCCTTGAGATCACCCTCTGCTGCTTGCTGGCTGCCTCTGAGTAGTGACCTTTAATTCACATTACCTGTGACCCATCTGCCTTAGGAAATGGTTACTTTCTCTCATGCTGCATTGGTTTAGGAAAGAAAGAAGGGTCAGGAAAATTGTGACTTTCACCTGTGTGAGTGCTTTGGAGAGAATAAGATTGAGTTTTCTCATGTAAGAAAGTGTCTCTCTTAAAAAGCCTGGTGCTTATTTTCATTTCTAGGCAATTGCAAAGAACCAGTGAAATAGAGAGCAGTGTCGTAGTGGACATTAACTTTTAATGAGCTTACAGAATAGAGCCTTTCATAACTGGAATTCCTTAGCTCTGCATAGATAATGAAAATAAGAATGTAGTGAACTTGCTACGTACACAAGCAGATGACTTCCAAACACTTAAACCCAATGGATTTAAAACTTATGCTAAGAAATTGCTTGGAACATACAAATCTTGGACAATGATTACATTTCATGCTAAGTAGACATCATCTGGTTATGTTGAAATGTAAAGGCTCAGTTGGGTCCTGCTGAAAGCAGTGGTAGCAGTTCTGTTGGCTTTGCTGAATGCAGACTGGGGCAGTGGGAGCTACCCTGGTGTTGGGAGACAAGGTCTGCACTCTGGAGGGGAGAAAATATCCCTGTTAGAGGATGGTCACAGTATTTTAAGAACTATGAAGGAGTTGGAATGGCTTGGAAAATTCTGTTACAGGTAGAGATGATGATGGGATAGGTTAGCAGGTAGGAAATGAAGATTAAATGCAGAGCATGTAGGGAGTTGAAGACATTGGGTTAAGGTAAGGAAGAGTAGGACACACCAAAGGAATGCTGTGTAGGATGGGTACTTGGAGTGGGAGTTACATTCTGGAGAGAAAATAAGAGTGATACTGCCTTGGCAAAGAACTTAAAAAGAGATGGGGACAGAGAAGCACAAAAAGAAGCTGGAGTTTGCATGAATGGATGGAAAATGTAGAACCAGGGTAGAGAAGAGAAGCAAATAGCCCAACTTCCTTCTTTTTTTCCTTACATTTTATGTTTGTATATATTTAATACTCATTCACTAAAGACAATTGCTATGCTGGAATATCAATTTCCAGGAGGAAAAGTCCCTGTGAGCAACACTAAATCCAAAACCTTTCTAATACATTGAGACTGAACTCTATCTTGTATGAAATGACCCCTTTCTGAAGCACTGTATTCTCAATCCTTACCCCAAAGCACAGACTGAGTAGTTTTTAGTCAAAAGGGGAATAGGATAAATGATTGTTTTACCAGAACTTCAGTTTAATATCTTGTAGATATGCTGAACAGTTTGAATGAAATGTCTCTTCACTTTCCATTGTTGGAAACTCATTATAGCAGGTATTAAAGATGTACATGAATTTATTGCTTTATTCCCAAACAACTGCTTTTCTGTGTAGGCTGGCTGCTTTGGAATGCAGAGAAGGTGGTGTCCACTGCTCAGTCAGAAATGCTGAGTAGCTTAAGTCAGATGATCATAAAGGTCCACTCCTCTTTCTCAGGAAGTGTTGATGGTTGAGTTAAATCCATGCTTATCCACCTTGGTGTGCTTGGAAAAGAGAAAACTTAGTAATGTCAATCACCAGGCAGAAGGAAAAATCAATTTTGACAGTCTGAGCTCTGAGGCAGACTGGAGACATGAAACTCTTTTAGATTTCCTTGAGCCTCTTCCTCCCAAATCTCCTATTTGGGATAGTGTCCCTTCAGTGCCATCAAGACTAAGACTTCTACTGAGTAACCTTTCTCTTCAGTCTGCATAGACTTTGAAGGCAGTGCTAACCTTGTCCTTGCCATCAAATATGGGGAGAAAAAACCCCTTATTTATGTTAATCTTGACCTTTGCTTGAGCGTGAAAAGGAAAGAGGAATGAGCTTGGCTTATTATTTTACTGTAAACTTTTTTCAGATTCTGATTATTTTTCCTTGAATACCTTGGACATGGGCTAGTGTTTTGGCTCTGCATTTACACTCTGGTTCCATGATGTGTGTAAGACACTGCATGACCTTTTTCTTAGAGGGATGAAAGATAAATAAATATAGCCTGATATGTAGAAGGAATCCCATAGTGCAAGGAGCCTCATCAGCATGATCATCATCTGCTTTTGCATTTAACGAGGAAACTTGTTCAGCTGCACATATTCAATCTGAAAACAATAAAGGCAGAACTGTTACAAACTAAACTATTAAAAAAAATTAAAATCCTCCTCATTTCATTTGTTGAAAATGAAGGAGAAGGGATAGACATATGGCCACCCACTCGGTTGTGCAAATTGTAAGAAGTGAAAATAACTTGTGACAGAATTGCCTGGAGGTTTTGTTTAGCCTGTCACACATGGCCTCAATAACACAGTGGAACAGTTTCTTTTACCCCCTCCAACCTACTCAACCCCTTCTGCTAAGGAATCTGCAAGGCATTTTTCAAATTAAGTGTGCACTGTTTTCCTTTTAAGTTTCAGGAGCAAGTGGCTGAAAAAGACATGCTGAGAGCTTGGAAACAATCTGCATCAGCAACAAAGGGAGATGCCTGCTGCTTTGCAAGCAACACTGAAAATATTCCAGCCATCCAGCCCTGATTCCTGGGCTGGCTGATGTTTATTTGTCCTGTGCACTAGACTTTCTCAGAATGCTGTGGGGAAGGGGGTAGATTTAAGAGCCCTTGGAAAACTGCTGGAGTGTAGGTCATGTTTTATTAGTGCATTGTCTGGGATTTGGAGCTGGGTTTGCCTCCTGAGCGTAGGTAATGAGGTTTTTGGAAGTGCTGTGCCTGAATTCCCTGTGCCTGGGGAGGTGAATGAGTCTGTGTTTGGTGCTGGGGGTCTGACTGTTCAACACTCCATTAGCTAAGCCATCCTTCTGTCATACTGGAAGAAATTAAATAGAGCCATTGTAGGTTCTGATGAAGAACTGATAGCATCAGAAATAACCTTGGCAGCCCTTTAAATTGGTGGTAGAGGAGCAGCTTTTGCACCTTAAACAAGCAGGGATCACTTAACCAAGTCAAGAAGTCAGCTGACAAAAGTATCTGACAGTGAATACAAGGAGTCACAGAAGTGGTAGGTTTGTCATAACTGCAGTGTTCAAGAAAGATAAGGCAGGAGCTCTGTGGAAGGGCATGAGCTTCCCTTTTCTTGTGGAGACATACAAAGCCTTTGAAAGAAGACAGTGAGCATCCCAGCACCTCTCTGTAATCTGGATAGGACACAAAGGCAGAGAGGAAAGTCCAGTAGTTGCTTCTGTTTTGCTGCTGAATACATCCATTTAAATACATCCATTAATACATCCATTTAAACTTTTTTACCTTGTGTGGGTTGGTATAAATGTGCTCAGGCTTGACAGACTGTGACTGCAGCCTGTATTGGGCAGGAGCAGCTTTGCTGCTCTGTGCACAGGTTCAGCATCTCTCTCTGCAGGGTTTACCTGTGCTAAATCACTCCAGACAGCTGGGGGATCAGAGGAGGTGCTGGTGAGGGAGGGGCCCAGCCAGTGCAGCACCCCCTGCCAGTCCTGGCTGTCCCCAGGCATGGGGAGCAGCAGGGGCTGTGGGGCTCTGCTGTGATCACCCCACAGGCTGGGGAGCAGGGGGCTTGTCCTCCCAGCCCTCAGGTCTGTTGCTCACAATGTCCCCCACATGGAGGATTTTGGTTTTGGTGAGCTAACAAGCAGTAGCCTTGCAGTTCTGCAGCACATTAATAGCTTGAGAGTGAGCTATAAACTCTTTCTCCCAGCCTGGAAGAGATTAAGCAAATGATGTAACCCAATTTGAAAAAAGGGCAATATTCCAGAATACATCCTAGCTTTGCATTTCTTAACATTGATTAACAATCAAGCAGTGAGGGAAGGGATGACATCTAGAAATGAGGGTCAAAAAAGGCAGTGTGGTGATCTAGGCACCAATATTTAGCTGATGTATTATGGAATAGCTGAGGTTTATACAGTCATAGGTGAGGTACACCTGTTGACTTTTACCACTGGAATTCAAAGAGTTTTGTGTCAATCACATTATATTTTTATGGTTTCATCAGCCATTAAGATGATTAGATTTTTAATTGCATTTTAATAGTAAGAGGAGGTAAAATTTTACATCAGGGATTAATACTAGAAAGATAAGAATAAGATTAAGCCCAGAATTGTAATAAATTGAGGTTGTCATCATTAAACTTGGAACTTATATGAGAAAACAGTGTGGCTATAACTAATTATAGGTTTCAAAATAATGAAAAGTAAACATAACTAATATAAGTATCTGAAACTGTCAAACATTTTCTGTCGTGTTAGATGGTTTAATCTGTCTACTCAAAACCTTTCTTGACAGAATGTGTCAGCTGGAAGACACTTGCAGCCAATATATTGATAGTAGGTATAAAATGCTTTTGCCTTACCTGGGGCCCTCAAACTTGTTTCTTTGCATCTGACACAGAATTTTTCATGGGAATAAGTGGCTCAGAGACACAGGTTGGAAAAGCTCTAAGTTTTTCTGGTTTTATAGGGAAGTTTACACAACATTGGTTTGCATATGCCAGGAAGCCATGTCTGGGTGAAAAAGGTTCAAATATGAAGAGAGCTGCAGTGTTTAATACTGTGCTCAAATTGTTTTAGCTTATGTTTATCATGCACACAATCTCCTCCTAAAGAGGAGAAATACCTGGCAGTGGAAACTAAGAAGCAGAACTGAGTGAAAGAATTTTTTCTTCCTGTGCTCTGTCTTGCCTAGGTAAACCCTTCATATGATTGAGCTCCAGATCTTGTCCAGCTCCACTCATTCTCTGTCTTCTTCTTCAAATATGAAGAGAGCTACAGTGTTTAACACTGTGCTCAAATTGTTTTAGTTTATGTTAATCATGCACACAATCTCCTCCTGAAGAGGAGAAATACCTGGCAGTGGAAACTAGGAAGTAGAATGGAGTGAAAGAATTTTTTTCTTTCCGTGAATTTTTTCTTCCCGTGCTCTGTTTTGCTTAGGTAAACCCCTCATATGACTGAGATCCAGCTCATGTCCAGCTCCACTCATTCTCTGTCTTCTTGCTGTTAATAACACACAGTTCAAAATTCCCCCACAGACCTAGCAGACCTTTTTTAATTTTTATTTATTTTTTAGTTTTTTTTTTCCTGGCATGGAGAACAGGATTAGAAGGCTCAGGTGCCCCTGGAGCCTTGGCTGGTGTGGGGTGTGTGCACCAGCAGTGAGGTGGGGTCCCAGCCCTGCATCCCCCCTGCCCAAACTGTGCAGCAGTAGCAGCTGGCAAAGCAGCACTTTGACTTTTTTGACTTTTAGGGCTGGTTTCTGTGCCAGCTGTCTTGCAGCAATATAAAGCAGAGTTGTAGGAGAAAGTGGCCCTGGTTAGGATTCCCTGGGCTGGGAGTCAGATAAATTTGGCTGCCTTGGTGCACTAAAGTTTGCAATTCTTGTGCTACTGATGTTTATTCTGGACATCTAGTCTTTCAGAGTGCTATTTTATTGTAAACTAGTGCCAATTTTGATTACAAAGGTTTTAAAACGTTCTAATTCAAAAATCAGAAAACTACAATCCTACACATGCTCACACCTGAAACAAAAATATTTCTTTTCGTCAGGTTACACTTCGGGCCTTTCAATAAAAAGTGTAGACATTTTAATGCCTTGCTCATTTTCTCTTTTTCCTTCTGGGAAAAGTACTTTGTAATTTCTCCAAATTAAGGAATAAGCTCCAAAATTATTGAATTTAAAAAAGGAAAATGGAGAACTGGGGAATGAGGAGAGAGTGAAGGATTTTTATTTCTTCTTGTGCTTAGTAGCACAACAGGAAGGATGAAAGTTTTGGGAAATTTTAATTTTAATGAGAAATACACAACCTTCATGAAACCTAGTTTTGAAGGTTAGTGGTTAGTAGTGAATTCAGTCCATTTTGAAATTAAGTTTCCCCCAGCTCTGGCTCTAACAGCTTTTGCCTTTACCTGTCAAAGAACAGGAGGTTTTAAAATCTTCAATTCACTCCAATCCAACAGGACTTATAAGTATGTGACTTCAAATGTTTTCAAGTAGTTTAAAAATCAGCCTAATTGATGTCCTACAGGACTGTGGGTGTAGTTAAAGTGAAGTACGTAATTAAGTGCTTTGCTGGAACCCAGCCAGAACACTTAACACCTCCCAGAGCAAACTCAGCCTGAATACGTGCAATGTGCACAAGTTCCCTCTCTTTTCTAGAAAAGAAAGTTTTTACAGTTCCAAACCCACTGCTCTTCCTTGCTTTCATTCTTTAGATGTGCTCCTTCAGAGCCCCTTTCTCCTTGAACTCCCTTTTCAAACATCAAAATCCCAAAACACATTTGCTCGTCATTTTTGTGCTCAGGTGAATGTTTTCCTCTCTCCAGGTATGGATAAACCAAATGTCCACTCAGCAGGTTGGGTTTTTTTTTAATTTTTAAATTTATTTATTTATTTATTTGTTTGTTTCATAATTGATATCCAAAAATGGCTTTCCCATAGGATTCTTTGTTAAAAGTGAATATCTGGAAATACATAAATAGTGAAAACCCAGAGACTCCTATCTTTTCCATTTTCATTGTTTTTTCACAGTAGACTGTAGCACATCGTGTTGTTTCCCTGGGACACTGACAGTGTGCTGAGGTGTTTAGAATGTGATAATGCTGGTGTGCATTTACAAGGACTAATAACAGGGATAGATAAACATGACAGGGGATTTCCATTGTCTCAGCCAACTATTCAAAAAGCAAAAGAACTAAACAATACAGTATTTAAAAAAAATCTGGACAACTGGACTTCAACACTGCTTGTTCTGCAAATAATTTTTAGATAGGAGAAATTCAAACAGTTTTGGCACTCTCATCAGCTGAGATTCTGGGATCAATTATTATTCAGTCATAGAGGTGTATTTTTTAAGATTATATTTTACAGGAACGTTGTGAGAAGAAATTCTAATGCATTGCTGTGTTGCTTTCAGGGGGAAAGATTTTGTTTGGATGACTCCATTACAGAGGTTTTGCTCATCCTGTGCCAATCAGGTGGAGACTCTGCTTTCACCAAAAACAGGGCAAAAAAGTAAAAAATTGCCTTTGTTCCTTGCCACAGTCCTTTGCCTCATCATCTGAGAAGGTGCAACTGCAAATCATTATTTTATGCTTACACAACTGTGTGATAAGAATAGCTGGCACATAGCATGAAGACAATAAATCTAAAGCTTTTCTATTTAAAAGCATTTTGCTTTTATTAACCTTTGTTAGAACAACTGCTGTGTTTCAGAGGTAGCAGGGAATTTCACCTCTTCCAACTCCTCTTATTATAATGGCTCATATATATATATTTATATATATATAGAGAGAGTATGCAAGCAAAAGCATTCCCAGCTCTGGCTGCATGCATTTAGCAAAGAGCAGAATTTAAAGACAAGCTGTGATACCTTTATTTGCATTGTAGAAAATTTTACTGTGTGACAGTGCCAGTAGAGCCTACCAGAACACAATCCTTCCTCCAACTGCAAACCTGATATTCTTGCTAGATTTGGGTCTGGATTAGGAGAAAAAAGAAGTCCCAGTGCAGTTTGCTGCTTCAAGGAACATCTCTGTCTTTTCCTTGACTGTCAGGAGGAGTACTCATCATCTCCTCAGGTTTGCTATCACCAGCCTGTATCCCTTTGCTGCATTCACTTTCATCACTCACTTTTGAATAATCCTTGTTATTGTTTTTTTTTTCTTTTTAGTTTAGGGTAAACTTATTTGTACTATAAAGGTTCCTTGCCTTCATGTTGTAGTGGTAAGAAATCAGTAGGGAAGCTTGAAGGAAGGTGATGCTGGAAGAAGAATCAGGGACTCAGTCTTGATACAACTTTTACTTGTACCTTTACAAAATTTTCTCCCAATTATAAATGCATTTTGTGTGTAGCAATTATTTCCCTTTGTAACTTGTATTTCCTGGTGAGGCTGTGTGGATCCCAAGTGCAGAGTGGCAAAGAGGTGCTCCTAAAAACACTGGTAATCAGTTTTGATTTTTGCAGTAGACACAGACAAGTTAATTTTTTAGAATAATTCTGCATCAGCCTTATCTTGGAGATTCTTCTCTAGCAGAAAACATAAATCCCTTCACATTTTTGTTTGACCTCTCTGCATTTTCTGAGAACCAAAATGCCTGTGTTTTTATGGCAGTGACCTGCTGATGTGTCACCCAGTTTGCTGAACCTCTGCTCAGTAAGGGATTCTCAGAATCATAACCTTTTTCTTAAGATTGGGATCACTCTGATATGAACAGAGAAGATTTTCAGACCTGCATTTTTTATTTCAGGGGTTTCCTCAGTGCTTGCAAAGGTAACTGGCTTTTTTCTGAAATGCTTTGCTGTCCTTTTCTAACAAGTTCTTCCTGCTGATAAGAACAAATTTAGTGCAGCAGTTGCTCCTTCAGTAATTGAAATAGCTACACATTGGATCTTTTCAATTTCTTTTTGGTTTCTTCTTACATATTGGTTTCTTCTTTTGTAGGATTGCCGAGTCTTTACCCATTCATCTACAGACTGTGAATATTCTTAGAGAGGTAAGAGCATTTTTTAAATACTGTCATAATTGCTCCTACACTTGTTGCCAAAATAAAAAGAAAAAATGGCCTGTATTGTTTTCTAGCTGATTGTTCATTAATCTTTCTCTGAATAATTATTTTGAGATAGTGTGTATTGGCAAGCTTGTAAACTCCCCGTGTTAAGCTGGCCCTCAGCAAATTTGTAGCCAAGGGGTGAAACTCTTCATAGTTCTTGCACCGTTTTCCCCAAAGTCTGAGCATTTTTGCAGTTGATGATGCCAAATACAGCAGGTTTTTTTTTTTTCTTTGTTTGTTTGTTTTTCTTAATTCTAGCTTCAAAATCTGTAGCTTTTTACGATTTTGGATTTATAATAGTGTCTGTAATGGCTGCGGACCATCCCTTTTTCAAAAACCAGCTCATGATGCCTGGTGAGTTCTGTGTGCCTTGTCAGGGGTCATCTAACAGTTTGCACTGGATTGTTCTGGTCCCAGTTGTGGTGCCTGCTCTGTCACCAGAATCAGTTTTCCTGTGCTGATCTCTGCATGGCAGCACACACCTCTGTGTTATTGCCTTACTGGACTCTGAGAAGTCTTTTTGCCTCTCATTTTTCTTGCATGGATGACATTTCCTCTCAGATTCCTGCCTTGCCACTCTCTAGTCAGCTTTCTCTGCCTGAATGAGCTAAACCTCCCCCCAATTTCAAGTGTTTCAATAAATGCTGGTCAGGCAGCTTCTGATAGACTCCTGTGATGCTCCTTTCAGAGGAGGCCACTGACAAGAGGCTGCTGGAGAGAAAAAAGATAAACTTTTCATTCCTTATCAACGTGGGGCTTAAGAGTAACTATCCATCTCATTTCTCTCCTCAGTATAAAAAAAACCCAGCATGAAAAGTCATTCTGTATGTTCAGTTTTCAATGGGACTGCATTAAAAAAAGTTGCTTGTTCATTCATTTTAATGTTAACAGCCAGTAAAGGGAGGTTCTCACATGTCAGCATTTTAAGAGTGTTTTTCAGGTAATTGGTATTAAATTAATTGAACTAACACATCTTAAAAAGGAATCTGTTTTGCCCGCCAAGACAGGAATATAACAGCAACTAATTCACTGCATAGCTGGAAAATAGCAAAACATCAAATGCACTGGGAGCCAGGGAGTGTTACTTTTGCAGATGTTCTTGCATGGGCAGATAGATACTTTCAGAAAATTAAATTGCCACAAGGTGGTGAAGACAAGGCTGGCATTATGCACAGGTATTGAACTGTGATCAGTAAAGCTGGCCTTGCCTCTTAGATTTTCTCAGCTGGAATAATTTATCATCAGTTGCTGTGCAGGGAGACTTGCTTTACTACAGAAACAATAAATCTTTTTTGTCTGTATTGAAGTGTAAAAATTGATACTCCAGAATTACTTAGTTTTAGTCTGGGTTTAGAATTGAGCCATACTGATAGTACTCATTGTGTATTTTAATTGCTTCAACTAATGCATGCTAATACTGGAGAGCAGGAAAAACTTTGCTATGTCCAGGTTGGTAGCATAAAGGGGAGCAGAAGTGCTGGGACTGTCCTGACAGCCTCGTGGCAATTCCTTGGCCTGGGTTATTCCCTGATTAATAAGGTGGATCAGCAGCTCTGGCAGGCACCTTTGCAAGGCAGACACAGCTGAATTCTGCACCCAGAGGAGCCCACCCCAGAGGGCTTTCCTGTTTCTGTTTTTTTCTCCTGCCATGGGGCTGGATGTTGGTGACTCTGGTGTTTGTGTTGGCGAGCTGGGGGCTCCTGTCCCTGGCTCCAGTGTGTGGTGAGGGAGGGAGCCAGGGGAGGAGGTGATCTGTCTTCTCTGGACCCTCACGTGGCTGCCTGTAGTTGAAGGTGGCTGGTGCCACGCAGGTTCTTTTTCATTTTATTNTTTTTTTTTTTTTTTTAAAAAAAAAAAAAAAAAAAAAAAAAAAGTATATATATATATATATATGTATATTTAAGAACAATGGGATAGATGACCAAAATACGCTGCTCTTTGGAATTTAAAAAGAAGTAAATTTGTCTCATTACCTCAACCATTACCTAAGAGTCTATAGATACTGACATCTGATGTTCTATTGTTCTGTGAAAGCAGATTTCTCAATCTGCTGCTATAAATGTCTAAAAATGCCATGTCATAACACAGTCCTCCTCTATTCCTCCTGCTATATTTATTTTCCTGGCTGCCAGAGACTAATCTGGGAGGAGGGAAGAAATGTAGAATAATTTCCTAAAGAGCTGGAGGAGCTGAGCAGAGAGAGGGAAGCAGAAAGTGGCCCTGGCTGGTGCCAGCTGGCCAGAGCTCAGCCCCAGCAGACAGCCCAGGCTGCCAGTGCCCCAGAAGGTGCTGGCAGCCTGCACCTTGCCCAGCCCTCCCACTGCCAGGTGGGGAAGGCAGCAAAGGGCTCCTTTTCCTTGCCTTGTGATATATTGGAGTGTTTTAGATGTATTACATTAGTGCTCCTGGCTTTAAACTGGAAAAGGCTGTGATTAAAATACCCCGCGCTCTGTGGCCGCAGAGTTGGTGTTGGCAGTTTCTGTGGTCACATATTTGGTAGCTCATGTCTTTTATGAATTCCAGATTTTTCTCCTTCGGGTGAATTTTGCTCCTGGAGCTAGTGCTGGAAGGCTGTCCCTTGGTCATATTCATTGCATCCTCCTTGAAGGGCACAGCTTTTTCTTTATTTTTACCATTTCTGCATACACTGGTGGGAAAACAACAGAACATCCCTGTAGCTACATCCAGTACCTCTCTCTGTACACAGGAGCTCACATTTAGCCCAGGAAATGTTTCTTTGTGCTGCACTGATTTGCTCTAAAGCTCTGGATGAAGGGGCTCCTGGTGAGCACTGTTGGTTTGTTCAGGAGGTGGAATTACTCATCTTTTCTGAAAGAGGAGAGCTGTATTCTGAAATATGCAGGTGCCACTGAGTTCAAGGAAATGAAAGCTTTTTAAAGAGCTCCACTTTTGGTCAGATTGTATATTTTGCTGGCCACAATATATATGTTATTACAATACGTGTAGATGTTGATAAAGTCTGGAATTCAGCAATACACAAATTTTTGTTTCATTAATCACCACTATACAGTAAATGTTGTATTTTTAAAGTGGATTTAAAGTGTCCTTGAGAAAAATTCATATATGTAAAGTGCAGACAGGAGTACTGACTTGACTTCTGATGCTCTTACACTAGTGGGAAATCAAAGATGCCCAAAGATGGTGAAGAATCAAAGGATGCCCCTTGAAAGTGTTAAACAGTCAAGTTGTGCAAAAGATGCTTTTCATTTACCAGTGCCTACTTACTGTTGGAAATCTGAGCATATAGCCACGAGGGGCAGCTGCTTTCTCCTCATGGCATTAGTGAAAACCCCTAACAAACCAATATGCCTGTTGAGTATTTGTGGGACAAAATTCCCAGAACTTTCCTATTGTTTTTCATTTCTTTACATAAAACACCCACAACCCTTCTTCCCTGATGAGGTGGCAAAACATCCACATCCACTGGCTGATTGTTATGGGATTGATTTCTCTCTCTTTTCCTTCATTTCCCTGAAATGCATTTTTCTGCCTACTAATTACTAAAAGGATGTGCAATCTGAGAATATCCAACATTTCTGGTTCATTATACTGTAGAATTTCACTGTAGGCCCAGGCTACAGTGAAAAAGTAGTGGGTGATGTTTCTTGACTGCCCTGCTCTTTCACACAGAGGTTCTTGGGGAACAAAAGGAATTCTGCTTTGCCTGAGTGCTGGTTTGAGCACAGGTTTGAGTACGTGTACTTGTATCTTAGTCTACAGTAAACTGATTGGAGAAGTAAGGAAACCCCCAAAAGCTGCAAGACTGGCAATGATGCAAAGTTTGCAATGCTGTGTGGCTGTGCTGGTCCATCTGCAATCAGAATATTGAAAGACAGAGCCCCTGGAGCCCCCAGCCCTGTGATGGTGGGGTATAGTCCTGAAACAGAAAACTGGTCTCTCACTTAATCTGAAACCTGAAACTCCCCCTCAGTCTTCATTTTTGAGATTATCTCCCCTTCAAATGACGTGGTTGTGGTGAATGAAGTTGAAGTGTGAATCTCCTATTCTTTGAACTCCAGTTTGAAGATGATAAAAAAACCACAAACCACCTTCTTGAAAGAAAGGAGTATATTTTACAAAGCAATAGTGAAATTAGAGGATTATTGTTTTCCATCCCATTACATCTGTTGGCAGATGGGTCCAATCCGTGAATGAATTAATTTCTGTTCTGTCAGGAACTCTCATCTGGATTTAATCTTGATACAGGACCCAATATTACAAGAGATAGACAAGAATGAACCCTGATGGACAGACTGAGAGGCAAGGTAAAGAGAAAACCAGTGAGAGTTTATTTGTATAAACAAGCAGGACAGGGAACTGTAATGTGTGAGAAGAGCACAATAAGAGCTTTGGAAAATGCATTTTGTGGGAAGGAAGGCTTCCATTTTAAAATACCTTCTGTATTACATTATCTATCTGGCAGCCCTTCTGGCTGTAATGAGAACACAAGCCAATGCCCAGAGTCTCTGTAAACTAAAAATCAATCTTTTGCAGGATCTCCCTTCTCCTTCTTGATCACTATTTTCCTTGAAATTCCAACGTGTTTTTTACAACATCACTGTTCTGACTCTCAATTTGATGATAGCAAGGATCTCCTACCTGTCTGTAGCCCTCAGATGCTAGCTTGTGCTTTTATGATGCTTTTTTATTCTTCTTATGCTTTCCACTATTTTCTAATACACCATGTCAAAGAGGTAAAATAATTCCCTGATGCTATTTGTGGATGAGAAGTCAAGGAAGGAGAGTGAAGCAAATGTCTTAAAAGACAACACAGTTGGGAATGGAGGCCTCTGTATGTGCACCATGGCCTGGCACTTGGGTAACTGGGGTGTGTTTCTCATGCTCAAAAGGGATTCTCATCATTTGCTCCTAAATTTAATATTTCTGTCCCAGTTTTTAATTCTCATTTGGTTTAAAAGAAGCAGGATGGGCCTATGACTAATTTAGCAAATTTTAGGCAACATTTTATGAAAGGCAACCTTTCTCACTAGAAGGTTTTCTGGCATTCTTCCAGTCCCTTAAAAACCATTTTAAGATTCTCTCACAATGTAAAGGCTCTTTTAATTGTACTGTTCACTTTGCCATGCACTTTATACTATGTTGTATTCCCCATGCCTGTCTCTTGGGGCAATACAGTAACTGTTATAAGAGCCATATCTCTTGACCCATATTTTAAGTAATCTTTATGTGCTTTCAGTAATTTTCCAAAAAAGAGGTTAAAAAAGTGGGGAAAAAAAGTATTGTCAGAGGAATAATCTTTAATAAAAGCAGTATGATCTGCTAGTCAGGAAATAAAGTGATTTTTAAAAAAAATATATTAAATAAATAAGAAGGCATCTCTGAGGAACTTCAGTTACAAAGAAAATATTCCTACCCTAGAAATATATTGAAAAGTGAAATATCATCCTCAGTTTCAGTTGGCCTGGTCCTTTTAAATTAACATATTTGCTGTGGATTTATCAGGTCTTAGAAATTTGATGTGGTTCTCTTTTATGCAGAATAGTTTTTGTTCTAATTAATTACCTGTCAGACCATTAGAAGACCCTCAGTAAATCTCTTGTGAATGTGCTTAAAATGCACATTGAGCAGATACGGTTCCCAAGGGGGAAAACCATTTTACCCATGTTCTTTCTGCACACCTAGTGTTTATCTTCTCAGTGACAGAGCTTCCCCATGCACTGCTGAGGGAGAAATTATCAGTACTTTGTTTTTTTAAAACACTCTAGTATTTAGATTTCACATATTTTAAGTTCAGAAGGGGTTTGTTTTGTTCAGTGACTTTGAAGGAATTGTAAAACCTTTCCCTTCTTCCTTTTCTCTTCCCTCACCTCCCATTTCCCCAGGAAAAAAAATGATTTGATTAGAAAGTCTTTTTTTAGCCCAAAACAGCCTGCCCTTCTCAGCAACCCTCCCTTTCCCCCTCTATACTTTTAAATATAGGCTTGAGGAGCTGCCAGCTGCACACCCAGTCCTCAAGGCACAGTCTGTGGCAGGATCATCTTTCTGCCTTCACTTGCAACCAGTGAGGAAAAATATCCTGGAACAGTGGAGGATATTTCATATTCGGAGTTTTATTATTTAATTTAATCTCCTTGCTTACTTGGCAAAGGCAGCTCATCCACCAAGAACTGCACGAGTCAGATGTTTTGTAACTCGCTGTGGTTGGAAGGAATCAGTATTGAGCCCCAGGAGGCTCAGGCTGAGGATGCTTTACTCCATAATCTTCCCTGGGTCTCCAAATAAAACAACAAGAATTTCGGACTTGCTTACAGTAGTTCTGTTGGATCAGTGAGGCAGTTTGGGTGTAGACAGCTGTTTTCCTTTCAGGATGTGGGGGAGTTGAATCATGGAGTGTGAGGGCAAAATAATTCTGTGATAGAGGCTGTTTGGGAAAATTTATTTTGATGAAAGGAAGCAGTTCCAAGCAGAATGGAGAAGTGAGTGGTTGTGGCTTTAGGTGAACTATCAAAGATGATAATTTGACAAATTTTCTTCCTTGCTCCATTTGCACGATCCCAGTGAAGAGAGACAGGAGTTTCATTCCCTTGGATTTATTCCAGCTGTGTGCTACTACAGACAGGTGAACATGATCTCAGCAGGGCAATGTTTCCACCTGAGAAAATTCCAGCAGGAGCAAATCTGTTCACGTGCTCACTCTGTGGTTGGCAGTGCAGAGTGGGATAGGGGAATGATTTTGCTCCTGTTTCTTCTTTCTTTTTTGTAGAGGGGAATCATGCCTGAGCATGGAGATTTAGAAGGTCCAGGAATAATTCTTAATTTTCATCTCAGAAACATAGAAGGAATGGGAGCAGATACTTTATGTTCTACAGCAAGAGATAAGGTCTGATGGTCTAATGATCACCAAGCTTTAACCTCCTTGGATATTTAAAATATGGCAATTTCTGTGAAGTACCCTAATGCTAAGGTCAAGTAGTGCTCTGATAACATCACAGAAATGGATAGAAAGGCTCATGAAGCCATCCTGTCTGCTTCTAGCACAGGATTATTCCCTACAGGATGTTTCTATGCTCAGTTCACATTGTGTAAGAGAGCCATGGGTTTTATGGCTTTGGCCTTTTGACAGCTCACACTTTATGGAACTTACTGATTGTTTTAGAGACCCTGTTTCATTGCCTGAAACTGGAACAGAAACATATTAGCAAAAGTTACTTAGAAATATGTGAGATTTTAATTAAAATTGTTAAATACACAAGGGCAAAGCTGAGCCATTGCAGATGAAGTTTGCAGCTGAGAATACTTTAACTGCAGCCTAACAGAGTTTTTCTAATAAACCATATGATATCTAAAGTCAAATAATCTCTGTGGTTCTCTGTTTCTCTCTCCCCCCCTCCTATTTCTGCTTTGATATGTTCCTGTCTTTCATTTCTGCCCATCTGGAGGAGTTGAATTATGGCAAATCATTTGTGTAGATTTGTATCTCTGCCCCTGGATCGTAACCTTCTTATTGGTTCCCTCAGCTCCTGGTGCTTATACTCTCTTGCTTCTTCTCCACCCTTTCTTCCATGGTTTTGCCTGTTTCCTTTTACTCTGTGGGCTCTCATTCAACTTCATTCTCTTCCTTGATTTTAGAAAAGCAATGTATTGGTTTTCAGTTACTCATTTTTCACTTCGTAATTTTGATCTTTGTATTTTTTTGTTCTCTAAATACTAAAATACTGTTGTCCTGCTCCAACAGAGAAAGAATTAGAATGGCTTATCTTGCTGTGAGATGGAAAGTCTCTGTTCCAAGCTGCCATCCGGAAGTTTCTGGCAGTGAGGAGAGGTGTTAACAGCTGCTGTGCAAGGGCTACTGAACTTGATATTAGTACAGAGGTTATTTATGCCTCAGCAATGTCACCAATTTGTTAAATTAATTAAAAATGTATTTCCTTCCCTCAAGAAAGAGCAGAGTACATCCACATGGAATTTTGCTCCGTGAATGAAACAAAAGAAAGCAAAGCTGAAACAGAAATTCTATAGCAGAATACAAACATGTTGAAATGTTGCCTTGGGGTGTAAAAAAGACCCCTGAAATGGACACTTATTTTTCAAGCACAGGGTTTAATACTCAGTTTTGGTTACTGATCCTATCGAGGCAAAAGATTATTGTAGGCTTAAGCTGCTATGTAACTCAGCTCAGTGCTCTACTTTTGGAGTTCTCTCAAAAAAATATGTAGTTTGATGTTCTACAGTGAATACAAACATAAAGAGTGATTTTTTTTTTTCAAGTATGAATGATAGGTCCTTCAACATGCAAGGCAGGACCAGACTTCAGCTGCTTTAGAGAGTTTCACTAAAACTAAAATCTGAATTTTAGTGAAGCTAAATTGAAACTTCTTGCTTGCACAGTGCCGATCCCAAGATGTTTCTTAATTACATAATTTAAAAATATGGGGAACTTTCTTCATCTCCAAAGTCAGAAATGTTAATTCTACCTAACCTTAAACAAAGTGAGAAAATCTGGTATGAAAAAGGAATAAAAATTTGGCATTTCTCTGAGGTTAAAATGATTTATGATAGTAACGTGTTTGGTGTTTTTTGGGCTCTAATTAGAAAATTTCAGGTCTCTAATTCAGGTGAGAAGCCCCAAAACTGTAGGAACAGCAAGCAGTGCTAATCGAATCTGTAATTTTTGGACATATTGCCTATGTGGAAGGAATTAAAACAATTCCTTACATTTTGCTTTTGTTGAGGGATGAATTAATAATTTCACTCTAAAGCATCACTAATTGATACCTGTAAAAAAAAACAACTTGGAAAATAGGCTGTGGTTGAACCCCTGCCCCCATTTGTTTGTTGCTTGTAGCAGAGACAATCGTGCTGCTGGGTCACTGCTTTCCGAAAGATGGAAAAGCTCCACGGTTTGGCACCAGGACTCCTGAATCCTGAGCAGGAGGAGCCTGCAGGGTTTTATTCCCCCCAGATGAGTGGAATTGTGTGTGACGAGGGCCATGCCGCGGTGACAGCGCGGCCCTGCGCCCGTGGGGTGGCACTTCCCTCCAGTGCCAGCGCCAGCGCCCACCGCGAGCTCTGGGCTTGCTGCACATCCGAGCCAAAGTGGCTTTTAATGGGGGAGGAGATGGCTTTGATTAAACAGGAGCCAGATATGGAATTAAACAGAGTTCAGGGGTTGCTATTATATTTTGGCAAAGATATTTCCTTCAGTTTTTAGCATTTTGTTTAGGAGACAGCTCGGCTTTTTAACACTTATTCTCTTATCTGCAGTCTAGCATTTGAAGTGCGTTTAGGATTTATAGAAGGAAATGCAGCACGCCTTTCCTTTTAGAAATAGAAGAAAGTTAGGACTGCCTTGATGGCAGGCTAATTCCATCTAGTTCAGTATCTCATTGTTGACAGCTTCCAGCCTACGCTATTCAGAGTGCAAGAATTCAGTTTTATTCAGCTGTCTCCTTGCTTAGGTCTCTTCCTGACTGATTTTTATAACCACATTTATCCTTCTCCCACTGAGAGCTAGACTGCACCTTGTGCCACGGCTCCAAAATAGGATACAACAGGTCGAATTTTGTCAGAGAAGTGTTTCTGAGCTTGAGGAGGCATTGCCTCCCAGGACACCCACGGCTTTTCCTGTTTCTCCTTCACATGAAGTGGATTAACTTCAGTTTTGTCTTTAGTAGGGCTGGCAGGAACATTCTAAGTACAGGCTGGGTTTGCTGGCAGCTTGTCCTAAAAAGATCATTGTCATTACCTTGATTTTCCTTAAAG
>VXBR01001107.1:0-113741 GCA_013400215.1 Cisticola juncidis
CCCCATCATTTTTAATCGAGAAAATGTGAAGGAAACTAATGACTGCACCCTTGCTCTTTTGCCCGAGCTGTTCCCTCTGTCACTGAAAGGTAAACAGCAGCTAAATGCTGAAGAGAATAAACATTTGCTTTCTCTGGACTTTGTGTATAGGAAAAGCCTAAACCCTGGCTTAACTCATCCTACAGAAAATGGAGACGGTGGTCTGTCCCCCCAAAAAAAGAATTTTAGTCTGTTTTGGTCATAACCACCATTTCTTTTCGAGCAAGAATACCCGTAATAAACATTACAACAACTTTTCTTCCTTCCTCCACATAAAAATTAACAAAAGTAGTAGAAAACTAAATATGCAAAAGTAAGACACATTCTTATAAAGTTACTCCAAAGGGAAGTAATCTTTTAAAACATTAGAGATCAAGTAATGCATTTAATTTCAAAACATATCATCTGATTTCTCTTTTAATCTAAAGTAAATAGCTAACATCTCATACTTTTTTTTCAAAGTTTGACTTTAAATTGCGCATTAGTTTGATTTATAACATTTGAGAAAGTTAAGCTTTCACTTAAAAAATTTCTGAGATATTCTAAACCAACTGCATATTTGTTTTAAGAACAGATTTAGTTCTAAAATCCTATATGAAATGGCAAACAAGAAACCCAAAGATAATTTTATCACAAAATAATTCTAAGGAAATGCAGCCGTACTGTTAAAAACCTCATTGAAGTGTAGGCTGACTCATCTAACAAAGCAGTTAGATCATCTGGCCCAATTAGTGAAGCAGTCTGCAACTTCTACCAACACAAAAGTAAAAAACACCCCAAACCTAAAAACCCAAACAACAAACCCACAACAAAACAATAACAACCAACCAACACCACCACCACCAAAACAACAAAAAACCCACAAAAAAAACCCCCAATAAACCCAAAACCACTACCAAAAAAAACCAAAAAAACAACCCACCACCAAAAAACCAAACAAACCCAAAACCAAAACAAACCCAAAACCAAACCAAACACACCACCCTAAAGGAAGCAACCCATACTAACCCCTAATATATTGCTTCTGACTTCCACATGCAATTGATTCAGTGGTTTATAAGGACACTGGTGAAGTCAGGACTAATACCAAACAACACGTACAAGCAATCTAACAATGTACTTTAATCTGAGATGTAAGGAGCATTTGAGGTAAAACCTTACTGATGTATTAATTATGCCTGCCAATACATAATACTTGCCAACTCTATCAATTTTTTAATTAAGTGCCTATTGGTGTTCTAGATAAGGTCTTTGTATGCCTGTAGAACATTCAATACACTGCACATACAGTGTAAATGTATTGGTATCTTACATGTGAGACACCACCTATGCATATTAAATGCAGTATGGTCCCAAATACTCCATATAAATTCTACAGAAAAATGAGTGTCACTCCTATCCTACCCCAAGAACAGTTCAATATCAAATTTCAATTACAGAAATATTGCTCATCTTCACTTAAATAAGAATTAGTGCATGTTGTTACTACTAATATTTTAATAAGGGTAAAATTATAATTTTCATTTGGGGGCTTCTGGTAATTTTTTGCAGGTTTAAGACTGTACTATCTACCTGTATTTGGCATTTTACAAACAGAAAAAAGCTCCTTTGCCTTACTGTGATGGTAAAAACACAGACTACCACCCACGCTTTGTTTTCTTGTTTTGCTATTTGAAAACAGTTCATCAGCCCAGCTGGACAGCATCTGAAATCTCTACATGGCTTCATATTTTGGACTGCAGTAAGTTTGTTCTTTAGCTTTTTTGGATATCCCATAAACCACCAGAAGGAAAAAGAAAAAAAAAAAAAAAAAAAAAAAAAAAAAAAAAAAAAAAAAAAAAAATTGTTTTTGATTACAATATTATTCAGTGAAAAGGTTCAAGTAACCCTTATTATCAACTGTACCCCCAGTTTTAAGCCTTCTGGAAGCTCCTATTTCAAGTAAGACACAACACACTGTCAGTGTTGGGGGAGGGCAAGGAGTGTCTCAAGAATAAGAAAGGCCAACAGTTTTATCTAAAGATAACCATCAAATAACTCAGCTGAAACTTTTGTTCAAGTCAGTACATAAAACTGTTGACTGAGAGCTAGATGTTAACTACAGAGGCCTAAGTGACAGACTGGTTCATATATGACTTCATGAATTCTTTTGCCAAAAGATCTTTCAGAGAAGGCTGCAGGATTGAGCAAGGATTCAGAAATACCTGTTGCTACCCTTTGCTGAAACCAATGTATTTTAAACCAGGCAACGCAGAACAAATATTCTGGAAGGTGGTGGAGAGTTTACAGCAGCAGTTTTGGAGGTAGTTTCCTATACTTCTGAAAGCAAGTGTGCATAGATTAATGAACCAAAGAACTGTTCTGGAGTAAGGTCGTCACTACTGAGATGGGAAGCAATTTCACTTGCATCAGCTCCTTCAGGATTTCAAGAGTCTCTCCAAGCAGGATGATACTCTTGGTTTGATACATTTTCCTCCCTTTTGCAGAATTCGCATCTACAAAAAAAAAGGACAGGAGAACCATGCTCTGACTTGCACCCCTAAGATGCTGCACTTTGGGTATCAAGAGAAAGAAGAGCTCTGCACTGCACTAAGTACTTCTCATAGGAAGCAGAACTGAGACTTAAACCATCATCAGATCTATTTATACTTCTGAATCAACGAACACTGACACAAGTGAAGGCACAGACTCATTACCAACCTCCCTTTCCCAAGAAGCTCCGTGGAAAAGCTCTTAAACCTCGCTTTCTAGATGGCGCCCTTTTGAGTCTGAGGACAGATACTGTTCCCTGCCATGAAGGCAACACATCCACATGCTTTTGAGGAAAAGAAACTTTAATCATCAGAAACACAAAATAATCCTAATAAAGTTAAGGGAGTATAGCCATAAACTTAAGGTCAAGTCAGAAAAAGAACTGGTCTAATTAGTCAGAAATCCAAAGGATGCCACAACAGTAAAGTGTACAGAGGTAACTGTATAGAGAAGCACTGAAAAGATAATTTGAAAAAGAAAAAAAAAATCTTTCCCACCAGAATCCACACTAAATCCTTATTTCTATGCTTTTAACTGTAATATTTACTTGTTTGGATTGGTAACTGTGATATTTAATTGTCTGGATTGGTAATATGTGCTATTAATACTAATCTTTTGGAGCAATATGGACATGTTTAATTTCTATAAATACAACTATTAAACTTTTTTTTTTCTGAAATTACTTTTTTTAATCATAAGTAACAGGCTGATATTCTAAAGTATTTTTTTCTCCTCTTTACATAAGCTTGCCTAAAAATACAAGCTGTTTGGAGACACCAAAATGTTGTAAGTTTACTGTTCTTATGCCAGTTAAGGCTCCCTGCTAACAAATTGTTATAATTAAACAGGATTCTACTTGGACATTTCTGTGAATGAAATTAAAGTAAAAAGCAAAGCTTGTTAAAAAACCAAACCCAAAGTGATTGATATGAAAACACCAAAAGGAGTAATTGTTTTCTTTTTCCCCTCATGATTCTACTATACACACTTGAAACAGAAAGGGTTTGCTGAATCTAGAAAGAGAAGTCATGACTTAAATTACAGGTGCTTTACATTAAATGACATGGAATCATATATCTAGTGTCCTAAGCTCCCCTGAATCTTCATATTCAGCTGAAAGCCTATGTGTGGTTCACATTTGGAGAAAACTGACTAAACTGAAACAAATAAAACCAGCACCTGAAGTATGCTGGGGATTATGTCTCAACTACATCCTCATAGAAGTTGTCTTAGCAAAGATTTAGAAAGTTTCCAAGCCAATTTGAGACTTGTAGAAAGAATCAATTCCCAGATTTCAAACATAAACCACTGATGCACACAACTGTGCATCTTTCCAGTTCTTAGAAGTAAGCTAGAGTAAGATTTTTAGAAAAGTCTGTGCACTTCAGATGTACAAAGTTCTACTAATTTTAATGGGATCTTGTTACTAGAACTACATAGGATCTTTTTAAAAAATCCTAGACAGTAGTGAAACAAAGTATAACTTAAAAACTATTAACATTTGCATGTTGAAACCACTACAGATTACTTCTAAATGCTGCAAAATACATCAAATATAAAGCCTGACATAGTAAGAATAAATTGTTCTATTTGTCACCTTTTGTGTCTTGCATGCTTCGCTTTATTTTCCAAGCACTGCAGAATGACTTACATGGAAACAAGGGATGACATATTCTCATATGATACTGGTAGAGTTCCTTTAAAGGCTGTCCAGTTGAGCAGGACTCTCTCATTTATTTTTTTTTCTGCATAACTGCTAATTTTTCCATTTACTTTGTAAGAAGACAAGATATATAATTTAATGGCTAGTTTACCTGTAGCACAAAGGCAACATAGCTGAAGATACATATGTATAACGTTAAAAAGTTCCCCCATAAAAATATTTTGGCAATACACAGAATTTAGGTCTATGCAACACACACACCAAAATTATTTTGAATGAATTCCAAACTGAAATCAACGAAACCACTTATCACAGCTTGTTATGAACACCAAGAACCTTCAATCGCCAGTCCTACAGGATAATAAATACTTTGCTTATTCTTCTGTCTCCAAGAATGAGTTGTAAAACTACGGATTGCTACAAAAGAAAGAGCATTCCAGTAATGACCTCTCACATATTTATTGTTAAGTAAACATTTACCTCTCAGAGTATTTAAAAAAACAGTAAGATGCTCTCACCACATTTTAGAGATGAAAAACTTAAGGTTTATTTAAAGTACCCTTGCTATCACTGGAGAAAACAAGTGTTTCCATGACCTGATGTATTTTAAAAGCCTGATTTTTTTGTTTATCTTTCTTGTATCTGACTGACCTCGGGATGATTAAAACTAAGAGTTTTGAGTGAAGCAGGTCCTCGTTGCTGAGCAATAAAGTATCTCTTTGAAGAGTTCTCCACCATCCACTAGGAGAGGAGTTATACTGCAAGGGTCACTAAGGGAATCTCAATCCATAGCTGAACCATCTCCTTTGGAAATTAACCAGTAATTTCAGAAATAACTACTAAAAGGCAAATACAGGCTTTGCTCTTGCATACACTAAAAAAAAAAAAAAAGTGTTCTTCCCAACACTGTATCAATAGTCTATCCATTGCAAATGCCAGGATACCATTAACAGACAAATCAGATTAGCACAGCATTACCCTATATACTTAAGCAGGTTTAAACCAGGAGAAACCCAGACACAGCTCTTAGCTCCCTTGGTCTTTCAGAACTTATCTTACAAGATAAAACAAGTGATTACACTCCTGCAAACAGCTTTTTTGCACAATACATCTAGATTTTATTATTCAAAACATCTGATGCCTCTTGACAATAATGATTTTGACTCTTAATTCTAACAATCTAAGTAAGCAAGCTTTATTTCAAAACTTTGAAACTTTTCTTTAAGACCCTTGAAGTTACATCTCTGCTCACTAAAAACTAAAACCTCAGACTAGCAGACAGAAAAATAAGGCCCCTTGCAAGCTAACACAGACAAAAGGCTGAGCAAGGAACTGGAATTGCCCACTTCCATCACCACAGCACTCAAGTATCCGAATATGTATTTGAAAAATCCCCACTCCACCCTCTAGTTGCCTTTCACCTGATGTGAAATCATTTGCTGGCTTTAGTACAACTGTATCAGTATAGTTACCATAGCTGCCTAGAAAATCAGGGTAGCCTAAGTTAAAATTCTGTTTTCAAACTAGGACACAAGCTAGAGAATGAAGCAATCATAAAGATTCTAAGATGAGGGCATAGCAATGCATGCAATTACATGACTGAAAATTAGTCTTCATAAAAACTGCGTCAAATGATCATAAGACAGCCAACTCCAAATAGTGGTTTTGGTGCCTTGATTTTTTCAGTCTCAGGAAAAAGGATTTGTAATATAATGTACAATTTTGGAGGCTGTAGCAAAGTATCTATCAAAGGCCGGAGTTATTTATTTATAAATAAAGCAGCTGAAATTCTTAGCATCTACAGCTGTGTTTGGTCAAATAGAAAACCTCACATCTTCCAATCCATTTATAAAAAGCTTCAATATCAAAGGACTGGATATAATGCTAGAGACCTCTGGCTTCATTACATTTGCTGGTGTTGAAATTTTCTTCTATCCAGTATTTCCAAGTGATTTGGAATATAAAACACAATTTCACCTTACAACAGAAATTGAAACTGATGAACATAATTTACTACATACACAGATGTTGTGAAAACATTAAAAATTAGCTAATAATTGTAACACTGAACATGTAGAAAACAGTGCTTTTATTATGCTACTCCTATTAATAAAATAAGGCAGAGCTTTTAAACCAGTTATTGAAATACAGAAGATAGAAGATAAAAAATTAGAAGCCCCATACCATTTCCAATAACACACAAGAAATATAATATACTACTTGATGGAATCTTAAATGTTTTTCCTTATTAACTGCTCTCCAGGCAAGATTCTTCCAGTAAGATCTCATCTAATCACTTTAAAGGATGTTTTACCACTCTGCAATTTATTATAAAATATGTTACAAATGGCCTAGTCCAAAATAACTAAGCTATTTATCACAATCAGCTCTCTTCTCTTATATCATGCCCATCTATGTTTATCCTGCTAACAGTATCCGTAACATTCCCGTATTAAAATCTTGGCCTATAAACAATTTATGGAAGAAAAAGAAACAATATTACTCCTCCACTGAAAGCTCAGGTATTTCTGTACTGTTTAAAAATAGAAACACTAAAGTTTTCTATTGAATAGTAGGTGAAAAACCCCTGGCATTTTTAAACAGGTTAGAATTCTCTGTCTGACGTCAAAATAGCACAATGTAGAGCAACCAGGTGACTGTACATCATCAGTCAGCATTAAACCACAGATGTCTGTATGACAGACTTTACTTTTGTATAATGAGAAATCTTTATTTCAAAACTAACAGTGGCAATAAAGAATGCTTTAAATGGCTGGAAAAGGGAAATGTTTACTGGTTACTTTACTAGTGTCTCACACAAAAATCTTTGCAATTGCTAAAATCCTTCCAGAAACCACTCCAAGGTGATTCATACATGAAGTGATCTGACCTCCTTAATATAGTCTGGCATTAAAATGTGTTAAAAGTGCAGAGTAACCAAGTCCTGCTCTTTATACTACATCTCCCCAGGAATCATAATTCTACAATTACCATTTCTTTCACTCAGGTATAAAGTTGAGATTTCAAAAAAGAAAATCAACCAAAATCCAACTGTAACTAGAAATGAAGGATTTGTCATCATCTTCATTAACGTGGCCAGACAAGGAGAATTGTAGCTAAATCATCTGCTTTTTGAATAAGTGGAGAAATGCTTTAACAAGATTTTATATAAAGACACCAGATTACATGTTCTGTTCCAGGACCATCAACAGAAAAAGAACAAAACTATGGAAGAAGAAACAAAAAGAAGAAAAAACGACTACAGGAAGCAGCACTGGGAAAATAGCCAAGACTAAAGCAAATTATAAAAGTGGGATGAAAAATTAAAAAGAAGTTACAGGTACCACAAAACAAATTACCAGAAAAGGTCAATACCATTTCTTCTTCCACAATTATATCTACCAAAAAACCAAACACATTCGGCACATTTCTGGAAGACAAACAAAACCCATGCAGAACCTAATTAGAGCTCCTGATCAATGCATAATCCTGGTTTGGAAGGGCATGTCCATACTGAATTTCAGGCAACAGAGCGTCTTTGTTTCTCTTTGAGAAGAGACTATTTTCTAAGTTTCCCAAGGTCTTTGCCAAAAACCAGATATACCATTTCTCAAGTTATACATTTGTAACACCTTAAATAAACAAATATAGAAGACAGAGGAGAAGAAGTAAAAGGGGAAAAGAGAGGGTATTCAACAATAACTCTATGTAGGCACAACTAAATTCCTTGGGTTCTAGAAGCCATCAAAGATGTCCAGAAGATTCAGAGTAAACATCTGGATTAAGGTATTCAGAAATAATTGCTAGAGAAGCTTCTTTCTCCCACTAGGATAAGAAAAATCCACAAACTCCTACCTAAGTTAGAAGCTAACAAAACTAGACATATTTACACAGTTATATTTGACCATGACTGTATGTTCAGATTTGTAAAACAATCAACTGAAATACGTGAGGCCCCAGATCATCATAAATTTGTACTTACTATTTGATTATTTGTCAACTTTCTGAAAATGGGAAGTTGAAAACAAATTTATAATTGTAATATAAACAGCACATTTTATATCTCCTTTCAAAATTATTCTCATCACAGAATCATGGAATGATTTGCCTTGGGAGGTACCTCAAGAGACAATCTAATCCTGACTCAGAACAGGTTCCAGGTGGGTTTTAGATACCTCCAGAGACAAGACTCCAGAAACCTCTTTGGGCAGCCTGTCCCAGAGCTCTGTCACCCTGAACAATGTTCTGATGATTAACTGTAATTTTCTCCTTTGTACTAAGATGATCATTTCAGGATCATTGACAAATTTAACAAAATTTAAACTAGATTTACCTCAATTCAGCTGAGAATCATCAAGACATGTTGTTGTAAATATGGTCTCAAAAATATTTCCATTCAACACATCTTATTTTGGTGGTAATGAATCACTGGTCAACAGATTTTCCACCACAGTACACAATGATGGAGAGAGCTACTTCTCACTTTCAGCTGGCTCAAAATAATTTTGTTTATACTAGTACAAACACAAAAATTTAACACTGCAGTGACATATCAAGTAGTGTATGTAAACACTTTGTGAACTGGTGTAAGAAATTCTTCTCATTTTAAAAACTCAGACTTGCATGACAGTGAATATTTTCAGGGAAGTCAGACTGTTACAATGAAAAGCAGAATTTACTTAAGGACTGATCAATATAACTCTCATAATTCTTTATTCAATTTATTAAAAAGCTCCTGAAATTACCAGTACTAGACATACTGGACAGTGGAACACACAAAGAGCACCATTTACAATCCTCCTTTGTTTTTCACTGCCATAATCAGAAATTCACTGTAGCAGCCATTTGCACGTGCATGCATTCACTTGCAGCTCTACAGAAATTGATGTTTATTTAAGGGTGGTCTGCTGCAGTACCATTTTTCCCTGGCTGTTCTCATGCCATCAGTTCTGTCAGTGCTAAGCCTGGCCAGGCCTGACGGTAGCAGTCATTCAGTGAGGTTCAGCTCTCCACCGAATGGACTCGCCGCACGGTCAGACGGAGGCCAGGGCTTTTGATGCCAAACAGGAAGCAGGAACAGCAAATCATGAAGGAATGGCAGGACTGCAAGCAGCCCTCGGTTCATACAGTCATGGAAACACTAAGCCTGCTTCAGGCTACTAAAAATAATGCACTATCACCTCTCCCCCACATCAAGAAGTTCACCACATTCCCTAAGAGTCACTGCCAAGACGTTTGGCTGCTTCGCTCCCTCCGAACAGAGCTTCCGGTCTGATTGCTCACCCTGGGAGTCTTGTATGGGAACTGACAAAACAGACACAACCTAGGAATTTCCTAAAATGCTCTTAACGACAGCACTATCCTTTTTCTGCTACTGTATCACTTATTACTTTCATTCCTTGAACTGAATAAGCAGCAAACAATGGATTGCACAGCATGACCAACATTTCAACAGGGAAACCATACAAAGCAGCACTGTATTTTCATTTGTGAAAGCAAAGATGTAAAACCAGCACACCATGCAGGAATGAATTAGGAAGAGCTATTCAAGGAAGTCAAACCTGCATGCAGAATTTATTGTGGCTTTTTAGATAGCTAATAAAAAAACATGAAATCTCCTAATACCTTTCAAATGTCAAGCTTTTGCTAGTCTTAATTACAGAGCAACAAATTATGTACAGCATTACTATAATAACTATGTTCTTTTTTTTTTTAACTAAGGCTAAAGCATGGTTAAACATTCCTAAATTTATTTTTTTCTCTGTATTTTGCGATGGAATTCACAGCACACGAAGTTCCCAGGGTAAAAATTAACACATCCTTCATTTTACTCTAAGTAGATGAAAATAAACCATAAGAAAAATTTACAACTACACTTATAAAGAAAGTATTAGAAATTCCCTTTAATTAATAAACAAGCCCCACCTCATCACATTAGCTGCAAGCAGTCTTTTAGAAAGAAATGTTTTTAGCCTATTCAACTGAAAAATAAACTGCTCTACCAATACTATTCTTCCTTCATAATATTCTCTCCTGTTATATAAAGAAAATGTGTTGTATGTAGGTGTGACTAAAACCAGAAACACCATCAAAATAACATCTCTAGTAACAGGGCCTAAACAGAAGGAGAACAGTTAGTGAATGAGTACATACCCAGCATCAGTACAAAAAACGCTCCAATTTGTAAAAATCATGCCATATACAGCACATTTATCTTCCCATACAGCTGAATTTAAAGATATTAAAGACTTAAAAGTCTAAAATGACTATTACATGGCAAGATCCAAATGTAGGAGCAAAATGAAACAAGCTTCTACTGAAACAATATCTCCTACCCATCACAACTGTAAAATTCTACGAAATAGTGGCAAATGATACAAGAAGTTTGACAGGGAGCATCACTAATAATTCTGTGTTGTAGATGTCTTCCAAGAGGATGGAGGCAACAACCAAGTTAAACTATAGCTGTCCCAACATAAGAAAAGCAATAAAAAAATCTGAACAACACCGATTCCAGACCAACTTAGAATAGCTAAGTAGAAACCAGAAATACGACTTTTATCTCAGAAAGGGAACATGTGGAATCAAAAGAAAAAAGGGGTAAAAGTATCTGTCTGTAATTTGAATTCTGTCATATGTGCCTCATGCTTCAGACAGGCAGCTAGTAAAGGTGAATTAGTAATTAAACGAGACCTGGTCATCTATAAAATGCAAGGGATATCCAGATAAACTCATTCGGGTAGAAATATGTATTCAACCCTTCTTTGAACACGCAGAAGGCCTAACACTTCTGGCAGAGGAGTTCAGCCCAGCAGTCCAGGAGCCCCAAGAACAACTTCAAACTATGAATGATGGGTTTGGTATGCTATACTTCATTATTATGTGTGCCCCCTAAGCGGGTTCTGATTTTTTTCTTCTGTTCTTCTGTGAACAATCAATCCAGAGCACCTTTGGCCTCTCCTCCACAATAGAACCACCCATCCTCACTTAACTCATGCAAATAACAAACAACTCTCAAAGCTCTCACATTAGAGATCAATGATCTGGAGGATTCACTTCAGAGGGAGGCAAAAGGACAGTGCAACTTGATGTGATCCCAAAAATCCACAGACTGCTTTATTAACTCTGTTTTTTTGGAAGAAAAACATGAAAGAAGTAAGACTGTATGATCTTGCAGGTGTAGATAAAGACTCAGTATCTCACTGAATTATGTGAAGAAGAAAAGAATTAATCCTATGGAACTTGAAGAAGAGACAAATTTTTTTTAGAAATTGCTTCATATTAAAGAAATGTAAATTAAATATAAATGAGTCATAATGAAAAAAAAAAAAAAAGTTGGCCTTTCTCCTCAAGGAGAAAAAAATGGCTTATTCAGCCAGTCTTCCTCAAGTTGGGCTTTTCATTTCTAAAGATAAACTACTTGAATATAGCACTATCTTGGTAAAATGCAAGAGCAAGTGAAGAGGGAAAATATTAATTCACATCCACAAGGAAAAAAAATCACTAATGATCCACATTCCTAAATGCTAGAAACACACTTTAATACTGAAGTAGTCTCTGTTCATCCAAGTACATTCAAACAGAAATCCACTTAAAAAATGTGTCTATTTCTGCACTGTTACTAGAAAATATAATTAGACTTTTTAACATCTTGACTACAAAAATAACTGATCTTTGGAAAAAATAGCAACTAATTTCCACCTCTGAACACTAGAACACTAACATGTTTCTGAAATTTAGCTCATAAACCCAAAGCATTGTCAAATTGTATGGCAAGAATGAAAACGAGTCTTCTCTCCTACACAGTCTCAAATTTTAATCAAGTTGGACAATGACAGAACAGAAATACATCTTTCTTTTTTTCTATTTTAATCCTTTGACATTTATCTGAAAAACATTATTAGTTGCAGATATTCTACCCCAAGAAAGGGAATTTTACTTTTCCATTCTTACATTTCAGAATGTCTTTGGAATCTTCCAACATCTACAGCTTCACTCATATTGTTATAATTCACTAAGATTTCCCTTTTTTCCTTATGCTTACCCCAATTATTTGAAGGTTTATGACTTCCCTCATAGAACTTTGCAATTCCTATCTTTTAACACATTATCTGCATCTTTGAGCTCTCAAACTGCCTGAAGCCACAATTCCATTTTTTATACTAATTGAACAGATGCAGTAGGTAGAACAAACCCAAGTTCACCAATATACTAACTCATTAGTATGTACTACACATACCTCTTTCAGCAAGGCATAATTTTGAGGAATTAGAGCCAACAGACCTTTAATTCTTGTGCAAGTATCATGTATCACCCAAATCTCTTATGCCTATGCATAATATATAAAGATGATAATGAGGTGAGCTGGCAAAGTGTATTTCAAGTGATGTTCCATTTGGACAATAGTTAGCCCTGTGTTGTTATTTTTCATTAAAGGGGAAAAACAATTATTTCTGTAACCAGGATTACAGTGCTCCCCCAATTGATTAAGCTACTACATGAGGCAGAGTGCTTTCAAGACAAAGAGCTGGCTGTCACTTTCACAATGAAGGAACTATTAATGCAGTATGTTCTTGTTGAGACCCTGAACACACGCATCCAACAGCCCTGCAGAACAAGCACAACATATCCACAGAGCATACACACCACTACTTCAGACATACTGGGGTTTGTAACCCATCATCCTGAAGCTCACCCTTCAGTCGTATTATCCACCAGTAAGGAGGAGGTAGAAGAATGAACAGACACCCGATAAAATTAATTCACATGGAAGTTTGCTGTAAACAGTTTTTAAACAGTTTGCTCTGTAGAAGCTAAAGAAGGAACATAAGGGTTTCAAAGTTTTGCCCATATAAAAATCCTGGCTACAAACTCAATGCTAATGTGCTCAAGGTCTCTGTAATAAGTGAGTAAATTCTGAAGATCCACTCTCTCTATTTGCCTTCTGCTTTCAGAAATTGACAATGTGCAATGTCAAGAGGTCTAAATCACAATTTTCATACCTCCTGCTTAAAACTCTACCTTTTTTTGGTAATTCAGAAATTAAGTCTCTCTCCCTATCTTTAGTAATTTCTAAAAATGTCTTCTGAATAAATCTGCTTACAGAGACAGCATGTGTCAGCACAAGTTTCCTCACAGCCAGCATCTATTAGCATTCACTAAGTACCCAAAATCAGGTTTTCATTTTAATACCACCTACTACTTTCTTTCACAAGATAGTCTCAATTTTCGTTGTAATATGGAAAAATTTTCCACCACTGAAAAAGACCTAATTTATTCTTATCATTTTACAGGGACACAAAAGTGGTGGTAAAGATGAGCACAAGATACAAATTAATGGCATGGGATGTACTACACAGTCCCACTGAGTCACCTTGCTTTGAGTGAGAATACAGAGAAGATCTAAGAGAAGGGCTCTCACAGGGTAGTTCTGGTCTCTGAAAAATTATTTAAGTCATCTAGCTGTGCAGAAGGCAGTTTATATTATGAGGAAATGAGAAAGACAACCATTTTCCAGTTTCGCTACTTTTATTTTTCCCCAGTATACTGACAGCAAAGTTTTTCAATACTAAAGGGTTTTGTTCTTTTTGCAAAATGTTTAATGTGATGATCTAAAAAAACATGTCTTCGTTTCTAAAAGTATCAGAATCATCTCAAAGTGAAACATAAAAGCATGTCATACTTCCCTAGCCTTAAAGTGAAGAATACTAATACTGAAGGAAAGAAAGAAAACTAGTGTTTGTAACAGATCAGCACTGCCTTTTAAAGGTGATAACTATTTCCTGTAACTGTATTTCAGACAAAAAAAAAAATTCTCTTTAAAATACTATTCTCTGCTAAGGAATAATTCCATCTGGGAGGAAGTAGTTTGAAGATCACTAGAGTATCATGAAATCATATCTCAGGTTCCTTTTAGGATGGCACTCTGCAGGCTTACTCTTACACCTGTAGTAAACTAGTTGTATTTCAAAATTATCTTCTGAAAATGGAAATCAAAGGCTTGCATACAAGTACTTACTGCAGGTATCAGTAACTTTTTTACTTCTTCAACAGCCCTCTTCAGCTTTATTTCTGCTCTGTTTTGAGCATCCTCCACAGTGATAAGTACATGTAAATCTTCATTCAGGTGTTCCCAGTTGGGCTTGCCTCGATTCTGTTCTTCCTAAAAAAAATTAAAACATGGAAGCAATGAAGCGCTTAAATTCTGTATAAAACCATCACAAACTGTAAACAAATTCAATTCTGTAAACAGTAGGAACTTTATTTTTAGCAATGTTTCTCCATACTTTGGAGACTGTTGTATCATATGAACTTAGCCCTTTTTTTTGGGCTTTTGTTTGTGTTTTGAAACCTCCTACTCTACATTATACTTTTTAAAGACTGCAATACATATGCAGTTTCTTAAGAGTTCCTTCCCCAGCTGAATAAAGGAACAAGAATAAAAATACAAACACAGTATTACTTTCAGTATTATTTAGAGTCTTTCAGGAGTTAAAGAGGTGAGACATACTAGTGGTTAAGCAACCTATCTTTTGAAGAAAAGGGAAACAGACACCAGATGTAGAAACTCCATCTGAAGCACTACAATGAACAGGAAAGGAATTCTCCAGTGTTAAGAATTGCTTTCAAATACTCATGAAGACAAGATTCAAAGAATTAAACACTACAAAAGGAACAGAAGTTGCCATTTTTAAAGGAGAGAGAGCTGCATGTACTAGATGAAGAAAAGAGGAGGAGATGACAAGGTTTTAATACTGAAGTTACAGAAGGGCAAGTGACAAGATGGTCACCATTACACAGGTACTCATCACATCCATGGCATTAGTAATCCCAAAGACAACGTTTTCAGAAAGGGAAAGCATGCTAAACAAAGCATTTCAATTTTAAACAACAGAAACCAGTAAATGTAAGCAACACATTCAAGAATCCAGTCTTCAAAAAATAAGATAACGAAAAACAACACAGAAGAAACTTCCCAACTCCTTATTTATTAAACAGGAAATAAAGCTAGCTCAATTTTCATGAAACCTCATTCAAATTCAACAATATTTAAAATATAATATAACAAATTTTAAAAAAACTTGGGCCTCCAAAAAAAGTTTATTACAACTTTGAATCTATTAAAAGACCTACCTAAACAAATGCATCTTAGTTAAAATTTAAGAAGCTGGGTATAATAGAAGAGCCTCCTATGTGTAATATAAAGCCTTGTGGCTTAACCAAAATTCACACCTTTTTTTTTTAATTGCAAATGCATCTTTTTCCCTAAACTTCATGAAAAATTCCTCCAGGAAATCAGATGCATTGAGGAAATGTTCAATGATTTAATACCAACAAATGTTTGCAGAGCCTCATATTCCTATATACCTGAGGGAGCACCGCTCCTTCAAGTGTTTTATTTTTCATTCAGCTAAGTCTGAAATGTTTCATGGAATCGACAAGGATAAAAATGGGGGGAAAAACATTGAACCATGAGAGATGTATGAAAAATGCATGTAAAAGAACCAGTATTTTGAAACTATTTTTCCCTATGCACGTAACATGCACATATCCATTGCTCAATACTACCAGATTCAGTGGTGTGTTTTGTTGATTTTAAAATTATCTTCACCAACTTTTTTCACACAGATGGCTGTGAAATCGGTCTGCCAATTTCAGAAGGTGGAAACAGAGTGAAAAATAACTCTTACTTATGATATAATACATTGTGACGTAAAGTGCGCTTGACTTATGGTCTCTGTTGGAAACTAATCTTTGAAAGAACTGTCTATGACAATTTATTGCAACTTATTTATTCAATTGTGATCAAAACTCCACTATTACTTTTTAAACAATTCCATTATTTTTTAATCCAAAGCAGGAGTGTGCTGTTTTCTTTTAAGATGGTGACACGCTACATCAATATAGGTAGTATACAAAATAATACGTTACAGGTATGAAGAATGAGAGACAGTTCCTAAACCAGCAGAGGGCAGAGGAAGAAATGTGCAACCACCTCTTCTTGCACTGACACAGTGTTGGAATGGGAAAGGTCCTAGTAACTAAGACCAGATGCAAGAAACCTGCACAGCTAGAGTATCACAGCAGGCAAAACAAATAAAAGTTTAAAAGGCCAAGAGGAACAAATGAGAAGGAAAGGTGCCCCCAGGTAAACTTTAGCAAGTTCTGTTCCTGAAAGACAAGGAATGCCTAAATGCAGTTTTAGCTACCATGCCATTAAACACCAGGCACCATGTTTATACACAGCACGGGCAAAGAAAAAAGGGCTTTATGGTGTTGTATCCTTTTCTCTCATAATGAAAATAGTATGCTGCAAAATCTCCAGAATTTATTTCAGATTAACATTACATCAAGTATTGGCACTGTACACCAAATTACTCGGTTGCAGCCTGAGAATTTTTTGTTCAGTTTAAAAAAAAAGAATAAAGTTGCATATAGGAAAAACAAATGATACTGAATATTTTTTTATCCCTCTAATTTACTTTTAGGTGGAACATGTGTCTAAGGTTTATAATCACAGGTGTTATTAGGGTGAGGCCTCACAGCATAAGCAATCAAACAAACTCCTTATCAGTAAGATAACTGAAGTAGTGTATGACTATGATAAGCTCTTCCACAGCCATGAAGTACAGTAATAGAAGGGCAGTGTTGAGAGTGCTATTTATTAAGTCAAACGGTAAAATTGAGAGAAAGGCTAAGAAGAATAAAATTTGACACTGCGTTTAAAGAATAAAAAAGAAAGAACAGAAAAATTGAAATGGGCTTCCAATTTATGTTCTACCTCAATACACTGGGGTTATGATTTCATCCAGTGCTCCCATACTGTCTCATGAGATGGTTTTCTTACTGGGTTAACAGTTTTCTAAGAAATGTCTTCTGTATGACTGAAAATGATAGCTGAAGGTTGGATCAGTATGTGTATCTGATTATTTACACATTTGGTTTTACCCAAATTGGGAAATTCAAGTCTTTACTAGCTCATTCATTCCAACAGAAAGTCAGATGCAAAACACAGAGTTACAGTCATGAGAGAGAGATAATCTGCAAATCATTTGCACTTAAGAGCTACCATTTTTTTATGCTACCTCATTCTCCTTTCAAATCCTAAAAGGATGGTTTGGAAAAACATTTTTTCCCCCAAGTAAAATCTTTATATTAAACTCCTCTGTGCAACAAGTCTTGAACACATCTTTTCTCAACCATGTTTTGTTATAGTAAAGCCCGAACAGGAAGTTTGAACATATGTGAAACACAAGTAGGAAGGTATCTTTCTGAAGACTCATTAAATATGGCCCAAGATTTTAAAGGTTGATTAGGGTTTACTTTTTAATTTTTTGAG
This sequence comes from Cisticola juncidis, assembly GCA_013400215.1. NCBI lineage: Eukaryota > Metazoa > Chordata > Aves > Passeriformes > Cisticolidae > Cisticola > Cisticola juncidis. The sequence continues at coordinate 17,574 of VXBR01001107.1, forward strand.
GGAGAAAATGGTGAAAAAGATAGACAGGAAAGAACTGCTACAACTTGCTTCACTGCATAACTTGATACAAAAAGAAATTACCAAGATGTGGCAGTCTTGAAGTGAATTGCAGTTAAGACAAACCAGTTCACTTCATAGATGCAGAAAATGTCTGGAGTGGGAAGGGACCCTGAACATCACTCAATCCAAACCCCCTGCTCAGGGCAGGGTCAACTCGAGCATGTTGCTACGGGCCAGGTTTTAAACATCTCCAAGGACAGAGACTCCATCCCTTTCTCCGGGAGACCTGTTCAATCTTCAACCAGTGCTCATCACAACAAAAAAAGCACTTTTTCTTAGGTTTAAACATAATTTCTTTTCTTTCAGTGTGCCCACTGCCCCTTGTCCTTCAGTAGCAACTGTTGAGCCACTCAGCCTTGTTGCCATTGCTACCTATTTGAAAAGCAGCCAGGAGTAATAGAAATTGCCATGAGAATTATTTTGGGAAAGGAACATTCGCTACCGCAGCAGGAAGGGTATGCATACTGAAGGAAGAAACAGCACCAGGAAAATCAGAAAACCTGACTAAGACTTGGGGAAAAAGAAATTCAACTGCATATATTCAAAACTGTATTACATGCACAAGAAGCAACTGGCAGTGTGAAGTCCTCCTGCATCCCAGAGACTGTTTATGGAAGAATTATACAAGAAATATGGAAACTGGAGATGTAGGAAACTACAACGTAAAGTGATTTATGCCACAACCTTCGGGAACAACAGTATTAGAAAAGCTTAATTATAACCAAACTATCTTGTCTGCTAAATTAAAGAACATTAAGGACAACATAAATGGCAGATGAAATTTCACTGTGTTCCTTGTTTGGCAGAAATTTCAGTATCCTTAAATATAGTCTAATTCTGTAGACAGATTTCTTTCATTCTCTTGCCTGTGCATATACACTCATTAATCCTCAGAGTACCTACGCACAATAATGGACTACTCAATATTTATCTTACTATTAGGGTCAATGTATTAGGTAGTTTAAAAAATATATTGCTACAAGTCCTCAAAATTTAGCTGCACAAAAAAAAAGTAGTGTAGCTACAAGAATATTCTTGGGGAGGGATTTAAAGGGAAGCAGAAAAGCAGGTAAAGGATGCAACTGACTTGAATCTATAAAATCAAATTTAAATATTAGAAAAGTTGTTCCATGAGGGGAAGCACTGCAGTCCAGCTGACTGTAAAATTGTATCCCATATTTTCCATACACCTCACCATACCACAGTAACTTCAAGTTGTGGTCTTGCACCTCCTGCACCTTGGGCCTAAATGACCACCTATTTACATCTTCATCTCCCGTCCCAAAGCTTTCTTCTGAATTCCTCAGTCTCTGACTGAATAAGAACTAAACAGTAGCTCGCTAGATTTCTGTGAACTACACAAAGCAGATGATGAAAACTTTTCTAGAACAGGTAGAAAGTTAGGTCTCTTTGTTTAGCCAATATGTTTCAAAGAACTTCAAACCCAAATGAAAAAAGCATCAAGGCTGACTGAAATTGTTAAAATTATTCAAACGCTGGAAAAGGAAAATATCAACACAAAGAAAGGCATCAAAAGTATTCCATCACAAACTTAAAAAACCCCTCAAACCTTATTTCTCACCCCAAAGACCTTCACTGAATGGCCAACTGATGAAAAATAGATTGACAAATTAAAAACCGGTGAAGTAGGATCCAGTCACTTCCAACTGTCAGAATACCATTAAAGAAAAACGAAATAAACACTGAAAAAACACTATGCTAGTATCTGTTTATACGCAGCCAGAGAAATATTATACAATAAAAAAAGACTGGAAGAATGAATGCAGTGTGGTAAGAGTGAAGTAACTTTCCTACACAGCACTTTTTTCAGAAACCAATGGGCTATTCTGTAGTAATAAAAAAGTGCAGCTTCCATTCAATGCACTTTTTTCCACTCCATCTCATACAATTTCCTATAATGTAGGCCACTAAAAAGATACAAAACCAGCTCACTACCAACAGCAGGGATCTTTTAAAGAAGTCAAGCCACCAGCTCAAGCAAGTGTTGAAAATTACCCTTAGTATTCTCACTCATCTTGAAGTGATAGGCTATTAAATTCTGATTTCATCAACCTATTAAACAATCTAGCTTTCCTACCGAATGACAAAAACCACAGAAAAGATAGAGTAAAAGGGAAGAATGTTTTCATATAATGTCAAATTGAACACTAAAATTAAAAGGCATCAGAATAGCTTTAGTCCTTCACACCATACAAAGGTTTAATTCAAGTACACTCTAAGAACTTTAATTAAAATTATTCTAAGATATAAAAACCAGTATAATCACTCACCGCCACTTCTCACAGTCAAATGGAGGAGGTAAGATGTGGAGAGAAGAAATTCAGCTATTTAGTAAAAATCTCACAATATATTTTGACTAATAAATTGTGCTGTAGGTTCATTAAAATTGACAGTAGCTCTAGCTGAATATTTCTTTTCTATAATGAAAGCATTCACATATACATATCAAAGTTTAAAAAAAAATTCAAAGAGCAGTTTAACAGAAGCTGTGTGATTTAAAAAAAATAAAGCTAATGTTAGTTTTAAAGAACTTTGAAACAGAAGTTAATTTTAACTAAAAAGTCACAAGTAAGGTCATTAGAAGTAAATTCTAGTCCTAATTCTGCTTTAATTTTTAGTATTTTTAAGTAAGACATGATATATATTGTGGCCATGCAACAACATCTGAATTAGTAAGTCCAAGAGAAAAAATATTCAACCATTCAGACCACTTTACATCTTACTTTACAACCTTTTGTTGACACAGTTGAACTGGTAAAACCAAGTCAGAGGCACCTTAGAAGAACGCACTTTGCCCTAAAGTCATCAACCCTTGAAGAGCTGTCTTGTGTTGTTTAATGAAACTTCCATTCTCACAACTGTTCTGCCCACCTGAGCTACAGAATTCCATTTAAAGTTTTTGGCTTCTCTGCTGCAGAGATAGTTCAAAACAAACATTAGGAAGACAGAAGATTTCTGTAATACTGAGCAAGGAATAAACCAGTCTACAAATAATTCCACATCAGCTGATCCGTACTCATGAGAAGTGCAGACGTCATGAAGCAAAAATCACTTGGATAATCTCTTGCTGTTGTATTAGTGCATCCTTTTCTGAGCAGTGTGACAACTTGCCAAGGTTCACTGCCCTTGCCAGGCAGCCCTTACTGCTCCCACCGAGCCCGGCCCCAGCACCACACCAGCCTTTCAGACCACAGGGCTCATGTAGGAGATGCCTCCCCACTTCCCCCACTCAATTTCTGCTGGACAAAGGAGTTTGCAACCATAAAGGGCTACAGAGTGCCAACACAAGGTCAGTGTTGCAGCTGGGAAAAGGAGAAGGTGAGGGATCAGATTTTGACACATAACTGCCCCTTGCAAGACTGTCTCACCATGTCTCATGAAACCATCCTATGTGAAATCCAATTATGCGTGTGCCAGGGGCAGAACACAGTCAGCTTTGTTATTTGGTAAGAAGCAACCTGCTCATCTGTGTATCAAATGCCACTATTACAGCAACAACTCTAAATTGGGGCTTCCTCTTTCCACTTTTGTGACTGAATCTTAGGTCTTGACAGGACTGACTGGTAAAAAAACAAGGAAAAATCCTGATAAACAATCCATCCATCCCCAAACCAGTATTTGAACGCTACAGTCCTGATATTAACATTTCAATAGAAGTTTTTAATTTAGATGAGGCCTGCAAACAAAATAAGTGCTTAGGTAAGCACCAAAAATAGAGGTTTTTATCAGATCAAACTCCAAGCCAGCCCTGCAGAAAACCAGTTTAAAATGATGCACTAATTACAGTATCTGTTTGAACAACAGAAGTAATTTTATAACATGAAGCATCAGAACACACTGATTGTCCTAACCCCTGCTGATAAACTGCTTTAATTGTGCAGTTACAGTCAGGCAAATTAACAGAGACTTTTGCTCCTACTGGGTTTCTAATGTCAGCAGCTCACTAGCAGAAAGCTGGTAAAAAAAGTAAGGTTACACAGTATGCTGAGGGAATAGCACCTAGTCAGGGAGAACATGGCAGATTACTTCATACTTAGAATTTCTGATCAAAGTTTCCACCTATAGAAACAACTGATCAGTTGCTTAAATTAACAGTCACATACTTCTTGTTTTGATTGTCAAACAAGTTAGTACTATTTATCGAGTCTTTAATTATAAATTATTATGGCATACTGAGCCCCCACACCAAGACAATTTTGGACTGAAAAAGTGGGTGTCTTCCAGCACACATTAACCTGCCAGCAGCTGTCAAACACTGTCAAAGGGCATTATCTAAGGCATCTTTTAAGAACTGTTCTAAAAAAAAAAAAAGTCTGGCGGCACAAAACAACCTAATGTTTAAACGACACAAGAGGATTCTGTTCTGTCTCAAAGCCCCATCACAGACTTAGTGCTCAGGAGACTTCCAAGCAGGCAGGCACCGCCCCAAGTTCAGAGCTGCCCCGCAGTCAAAATGGTTCCTGAACGCCGGGAACAGCGCCCTGCATGTTCCTGAGGCTGCTGCTCCACCGCAGGAGCAGCGGGGCCAGAGCAGGAGGCTCCTGTCACCGCCCCGGCTGCACGGGAACCACTCCGGACAGAAGAACACTGCTCCAACCAGGAACTTTCTATGGAACTGGCAACAACCCGCATCTCCCCAGTGTCTTCTTGTGTTTTCCCTCAAGTTGTGCCCGTACGAGAAGTAAGGATTGTGGAACAAGCTGTACTATATCAAAGCCCAGGAGCATGTTAAGACTGAACATTTCACTGTTGTGGGATAAGAGTAAAAAAGTTTTGCATGCATCGGTATCCACGGGGAAATAAAAGAGAATCTAGCACATGAAATACACACCGTAAATTCAGTTTCTGGATATACTGGTTAGAGATGAATGCAATTTTTAATATTGATACTTAACATTACTATGAAGCAACAAACTCTACCCAGGCAGAAGAGAGAGACTGTTCATTTCTCTGACTTCAGACTGCAGTTTTAACACTGTTGAAAGAGACTAAGAGTTTTAACACCTTACCAGTATTTTGGGCATAGTCACTTTATATGGATTCAGTTACACTGATATCCAAGTATGGTTTTGTTCATCTACAGAAAGGGAATAAGCAAAAACATTTCACAACACTGTGACTCTTTCTACACACTGACCACTCACTAAACAAACATCAAATTCCCTTGAAAGAAAATGAAATCCCAATACATCCTGAATGCAAGTCTTCTTGGTTCAGAGTTAGCTTTAGATGGGTTTTTGAAGGGAAGCACCTCCATATTCTGAATCGCAAGGTACCAAAGATATTTTTCAGTGCAGGCTTCAACCAAGGAAACCTAATCTGTGAGAGTGGACACATTCCTCAGAGCATTCTCTAATCAGGAAACACAGGCAGTAAGTGTATTTTAACTCGTGACTCAAGTCCATTCATCATCAGTCACTAATGAAATTAACTTCAAAATAACCTGCAACTGTTCTAAAATCACTTCTGCATAAACCTATTTGCCTCTGAATTTATGAGCATTATTAATCAGTATAAAGCTGATTCCACTATACAGCTTTAGACGGAGAAAATATGACAAAAGTAAGTGTTCTTTTATATACCTTATTATCAAGCAGCATCTATGTACCATGCACACATAGTAAATTACTCAACTTATTTCAAATACTTTATGATTTTTATTTTCAAAATAATTAACAGGATGCTATAATTGCGTATAATATATGGAAGAGAAAACAAATCTAGCATAAATCAGTTTTTATGAACATGAAAAAATATCTCTTAAAGCAGAACCAAAATGTCATTAATATAGTATTTTATTATATAATACAACTGAATTTACTCTTTTAAGTACACAGATACTTTTGTATATCTCAGTTTTTATTTAGGCAGTATTCCAGCTGCATTATGTTTTAATTTACCTTTTTATTTCCTTTTACCCAGAGGACTAGGATACCAAGGTCCTAGCCTTGCTAATACATGCATGCCTCTATTCTACCCAAAAAATTACCAAGGTAACTAAAACTCTACTAAAGTTCATAGTCACAGGCAAAATACTCTTAATTAAACTGAAATCTGATGACCCTTTTCCATCTGTGATTCTCATACTAGGAGATCTGAAAGTGCTGACATCCAAAAGGACCTAATCAATATACACTCCAAAACTAACTCAAGGCATGGCAACTTCAAGAAATTTGAAGAAAGAAGCTGCAACTCTAAGAAAATGCTATGTAGCTATCCCAGTGGTTTGTACACGGTGCAGGAACTGAGCATCAAGATCCTAGTACTGCCTCAAGTAAAAAGTCATCAACATCACCAGGTATGTTCCAGAAGTGCCCCAATACTGGGCCACAGCAACACAGAAGGAACTGAGTCCCACTTTGCCCTCCTGCAAATCACTGCCCAGAAGGTGAGGAAAAAAAAAGAAAAAAAAAGAGAAAAAAAAAAAATTAAACCAACAATCCCCAGCCCAAACCATAGAGGACTTCATCAGGAGTTAGGAACTGTTTTCACTTAGGACTGGAATCTTTTTGCAGTTGTGAATGATTAAGTAAAACATATAAATAGCATACTGAGGTGTACCCTTATTTATAGCTTCAAGATAATCATCTTAGTTTTTAGGCTTTCCATTAATATGAAACTTTTATTTTCATCTGTGCAATGAACATAAACGGTAGAAAGCAGCACAGGCATCTCTGATTTAATGATTGGGGAACTTAGGGAAATAGCTGAGCAGTGATGTCACATTTTGGAATACTTACTGTATTATTAACAGTCAAGTGCTATCACTATTCCTCAACTGTATTTACAGGGTAAAAATGTCTGCCCATTGGTTTCTCAGTCTATTAGACTACACAGTATACTAATCCTAAATATTTCTCTGAGAATCTCTTTTTTTTAATGGTTAAGAGAAAACCAAGCAAACAAACAAAAACCAACAAACTAAAACCCCAACCCCAAAACACTGTTCTCCAATTTGGAATGTGATTTACAGCATGCTGTATTTGGAAAACTGCAGTCTATGTTGTATAAGGCACTAGCACTTGGCCAAGTAAAAAAACATTAAGCAAATTATACTTTTGTATTCAATGGATGACATGATCTGATCCTAGGCTAGTATGTAATTGTACATATTTTGGAGCATTTTCTTTCCTCTTTTGAAGTACTATCATGTAACTTTCATCAGCAGTAACTGCATTGTGGTATCTGTCTTTACTGAATTTCAGCCATTTTTAATTCTCCATTACATGTTTTATTTCCTCTGTCTTGTTCTGACTTGACTGCTGTTTTGCACAGCAAACCTAGCCAATGTGTTAACATTCCCCTCACCAGTAATTTGAATTCAGTGTTAAATTGAGCTATTTCGCAGCTAAACTCATCCTCAAACCCCTGAGCTCCTGCTCTTTTATGACAGCTCCACATATAAGTGATGTTGAACAAACTGAAAGGGTCAACAAGTATCAAAATAAACCCACACTTCTCTTCAGGTGCTAGTCCTGCTTAACCTAAACATGAATTCCAGAAACTTCCACTCATTTATGTTAAAAGCCTTCGAAGCACACAAAACTACACTAATTCATACATAAATTTGTGACATTTCAATGACTTTTGTTTTTTTTTCAATTAGGAATAAGTGACTGGGCTTTTTTCCAAACTGAATTTACAGACCTCTTAAAGAAAAGGAGGGGAAATAAGTATCAAGAGGAGAAAAAAAATGTAGCAGCTAAATAACCTTTTGGAAGTGTCAGAATAAACAGCTGCTGATACCTTGCATTTTAATGCCAACACATCCACACTTCTACTTACTTCCTCTCAATCTGCCTATCTCTTCCCGAGTCCCTGGCTCAGCCTTTGCTTGAAAATCCAACCATTCTGCTGGTTAGCATTTCCTCAAGAAGTTGTACATGCCTCTAATATAGATAAAAATTACAAGATATATCAAAAGGGGTTCCTCTGCGTAAATCTTAGTGAAGGTCTTAAGGGAGCATGTAGAAGAAAACTTTGTAATATTGCTACATATTCCCACCAACCCTTTGCGCTGTTTGTTACAAAATAACTGTAAACTTTTTTAAGAGAGAATTTTTCTTCCCCATTTTCCCATGCTGCTAACATTTACAATACACCATTACTAACATTAAGATCTTTTCTAAGACTGCTGAGCACTTAGTAAGAAAGGTGGAATTTCATTAAGTCCAAAGCTTTGCACAGAAGAATACAAAGATGTTGCTAAAGAATATTTTTAACAGAAAGTTATATTCAACACAACCTCAGAGTCAAGAAAACTAAAAAGCACCACCTCTTATCCCACAATATAATAGACAAGTTTCAGATACAGCATAAAACCATGTACAGAAGAAAATTTAAGAAAATAAAACTGAAAATTCTTCCTTATTTCCTCCCCTCCCCCCAAAAAATGAAGTAAAAAAACAACAAGTTTATTTTTTTACTTTTTGTATGTACAAAAATGTGACCCTTGGTTTAAGACCATTAAGTTACTACTGTTTCTATGAACGGAGACTTGTAATGTAAAATGAAACTATTGTTATAGTAATATGTTGTTAGCTTTATTTTAGGACATTGCGATCTTTGGTTTTTATTGTTTGTCAAAGCAATTAAAAGAGAGATTCATGACTCAAACCAAACATACATAGCTAGTAGTTAAGTAACTTCAAGGAACTTCCCAAGCCCTAAAGAAACTGTTTTGCTCAAAGAAATGAGGAAAAAAAAAATTAAGAGCCGAAACAAAGATTCAACATTGCTGATTTTTTCCGAATGTTCAGGGACAGGTTGGGGAAGGGAAATGATAGAGTAAATAATTTTAATACTTTAACCTCTGACACTTTGCCAGTACAACTTTACTTGTGGGCTACAAGAACGCAGCCAAATACAGGTGTGCAGGAAATCAAAGCTGTTTTTATTGCTAGGACCAGGCTGACATGGTTTCAATGCCGTAGTTTTAGCTCAAAATCTGTATCTTGCAATTCTTGAGAATGGTTCTTTGTGATCTGGATGTCTAACTAAACGATAACCAAGTTTTGACAAGAGCAGGCAGAGTCAGATTGGAAAAAACAGGGCGAAGGGGAGGGATGTAATCAGTGTTACAACAGCTCTCATACATAAACTTAAGTGCTTTGTGGAATCCTGACCTTAGTGAAAAATAAGTGTATCAAGTACTTATATGATAATACCTAGTGTTTTTCTTAGCTCCCCTTCCTTGTTTCAATTCTTGGGATGAATCTTCATTGGAGATTTCCTCCAAGATGTACTCCTGCTTCCTCTAGGTGTGCCAAGATAGCAAGAAGAGTCAAGGGCCTAGGCAGATAAATGCTACCCTGTACATTTGGATTAGAAGTGCCTCTTACGCCAACAAGAAAGCAGAATGCTAAACATAAACCAAACTTTTCCACAAGTGGTTGCTTAAATGAATATTGACAACTTTAGATACAATGTCTGTGCCTGTAATTAGAACACAAATCTTGCATAGTGACTTCAGAGAAGGAAAGGGTCCAAATCCCGAGACACAGCTATCCCGAGTTCTCTCGTCCAGAAGGGGGGGTTTCCTCCACACACTTCAGTTTAACACAGCTGCAGGGTAACTGCTCACTCCCACGGGAGAAGTGGATCCACGCCTCTCTCCCTCCCTCTCTGTCCCGGCAGCAGCTCTTGCTGGGGCCGGTTAGCACAGCGCTAAGTGCTGCTGCCGGGGGAGGTTTCTCCTGCTCAGCAAGCTGAACTGGCTCGGTGACACGTTCCACAAGGAGCAGGCTGCGCTGAAGGAGGGCACAGGCAGCTCTCCCTCTGCAGGGAGCTGCCAGCTGCCACTCACACCTCTGCAGGACACACAGCAGCCCAGCGCTCCCACAAGGCAGCGAGGGTGGGGAGCCCCTGGCTCTGGCTGCCCAGGGCACCTGCTGCCATTTGTAAGTGCCACCTAGGTCAGATGTCATCACAATATACAAATTACTATTAAAAGGAAGTATTCTGAAAACTCAGCTTCCACTCCGAGTTAGGCCTGCAGAGCAATCAGCTTCCTTCCACTTCAAATGCTACATCTCAGCTGCCTTCCTGAGAAACTAGCACAATATGTCCCACGTACTTAAGCAAGGGTGTGGCAGAATAAAACCCTTGTCATTCACAACATAGCGATTAACTCTAAAATAAAGTTCGCTTAGACAACAGGTTTGAAGTCCTCTTCAAAATGTGTAATTTCACAGGAGATGTTAATGCAAATTAAATAGGCTAACTTAATAAACGAAGTTAATTTTGTTACAAATAATACAGAAAAATCAAATTTGCCACTGAGTACAGAACTGACAATAAACATTGCGTAACAAACTGGAGTCCTTGAAAGAATTCAGAACTCCTCTCTCAGATAATCTCAGTACACAAGTTTTCCCTGTGTTTAAGACTGAAACTTTGCACACAGTCTGTAATTACAGATTTATTGCGGCAGTTGCCTCAAATCCTTGCTACAATTACATGGGATTTGACACAACCAAGCTACCACCTAGATAATTCAAAGTATGACCACTGTTCCAAACCTTCTTTACGACCAATTTCATGCAACTACTCTACTGATTACAATGACTACAGAATGAGGAGTATTCCAGCACGTGCCACGTGCTCTCAAGGCTGGATTAAAATGCAGTAATAGCCATGCCAGTTAAAGACTGGATACCCGAGTGCCAGCTTAGCACTAATATTAAATGGCTTTTGAGAATACCACTGATAAGATATTAGGGAAACCTTTCCTGCAGCACAGAAATGATGCATGTTCAGGATCCCCCTTCACTGCTCAGGTAGCATCAATACAGTCATTTTTAAAAGTCAACCAAGCAAGAGCTAGCACATAGCAATAGGACTTCAACATTGCACAGACACTTCCCTGGTCCTTCAATGAGTCTGTCCTTAAGGTCTGGGTTTAGAAGTCTTAATTCACTTTCTACACTTGAAAGCCACAATTTTTTTTTTCTCATTTAAAATACTGTACACTAGAATCAGCTCTTTATATAGCACCTGTGCAACAGATTTAAAATAAAACCTTTGTGAAATTAATGAAATAAATAATTTCTGTAAAGGAGTAATTATGAAAATTATGTGCACTTTTTAAATTGGAAAACAACATTTAATATACCTCATGCTCATTACATAAGGACAAAAGAAAGTGAAAGCTAGTAATAGTTTTGATTCAAAGTCAAATATCACAATATTTACATGTATACTAGTTTCAGGAGAGAATGTCTAGATGTGCATCCTTCAAGATCCCATTCAATTACCAGTCCTACAACTGCTCTTTAGGAGACCTCATCATCCTTCCAAAAAGACACCCAAGTTTCACTAAAACTTCTTGAATCCCACAAATTCTGGTAAAATGTACAAAAAACATTCACAAAAGGAATGTAAATTTCTAAAAAACTCATTAAATAATGAATTTGCTGACATCTTCACTTGCATCATTTTGAGTAAAATTGAGTGTGCAAACTAAGATCTATAACTAACCAAATTATCACTGCTCCATTGCAAGTTACCATAATATGCAAAATTAAGGCTTATTATGAAAAATTTCAAGTTCTGTTTTTTCCAACATGTTCCCTCAGCTACCAAAGATGATAATGCAGAGAGAAATATCATTAATAAATACAGACAGATTAAAAGAGGCAAACAGAATGTCATTACAGTATGAAGCTGGAGAAGCAAAGTAAATTCTTGTTGTGCTACCCAAGTCACTATTTTAAAATGAGCAACTTTTATTTTATTACGTACAAATACAGTACACTATAAGAAACACACAAAAAGTTATTAAAAAAATTAAGTGCTTCTGCTCTTCAAAAGACAAGTCTCAAGCTTCTTTCATTAAAATATCCTTATATACGTTTTCAGATTGCATGCTTTTCTGCCCTCACAAAAAAATCAAATGAAAGTTTTACAGGTCAACTTAATATACTTCTCAATTACAAAAGTTGAGGGAGGCAAGACTGGATAGAAAAGGTCATTATGTGGAAGCTTTTTGTACATTTTACAATGTACCACCTTAGAAAGTAAGACAGCATTGTACATGAATTGAGGACAAAAATAATTACACACTTTGCTCACATCCTCAAGAGACAGGTAGAAGAAAGGTCACTTTTTTTCATTCTGTTTCCTCTTCTTCAGAAAAGCACAAGCATTACAACTTTTTTCAAAATGCATTTCCAAGAGATGACAAGGATTTGCTGCCAATTGACAGGTCTTGACCTCCCACCTCCTTTTTCCTGTCCTCTCCCTTCTCAAGCTGGCACAGGTATTAATTTGGATCAATACAGCTTATTAACTAGCATTTTTTTCATGCCCACTGAACTATTCTCTCACATTAGCTGACCAAAATGTAGCTTCTTTGCTGTTCCCACTGTAACCTTTTAACATGGACTAGAACACTTGTTCCCACCTCCCGACACAGAAGTTAAGCAGAACTGTCCCAAAGTGTAATCCTGTATTCTTATGCAACGATGCAAACTGTCTGGTTTTACTCACAAAAGGTCCAAAAAAACATCACAGATGGACAGTTCTTTCCTGTACCTCTAATACAGCCTTCAGGATGATGTGATCCCATCAGGAGAAACTCAACATGAGCTTTCAGAAATGTCCCTAGCACAGAAATAGCCACAGGCTTCGTATCAGTACGTAAGAGGTTGCTCAGCTGTCCACACTGAGAACACCAAAGAGCTGATTTGAACACCAGCAGCTAAAGGTAAGAAACAACCAAAACTTTTTTTAATTTTCTACAAAGAAAATCACCCAACAAATTTTCATTTTGTGGATCAGTTCAAAAGAAAAAACTTCAATACCTGTTATTACAAAAACCTTTCTCATACTAGAGCTACATATTTTAACACCAAATGGGTATTGCAACAGTGTCTAACTGATGTGAAACTTGTCAATAATCAATAAAAGCCTAATAGATTCTTCCTCACATAGAATCACACAAAGCAAATTTGGGAAAGGGGGAGAGGCTGAGGTTGTTTTTCAACCAGTCTCCTCAAATAATAGGTGATTTGCAAAAACTTACTGGAATGTTTACAAGAAGTGAAACATTTACTTGCCTCTACCTCCAAAATTGCTGCATCATGGCTGTCTCTGCTCTTAAAGGAGACCTGAAAAGCAAAAAAAAATTGGGCTTGTGCCCTTTTTTGCTTCTTTAAGATGTTTGAGAGGCATGAAGAGCTGAAAATAGGGGTTTTTTGTTTTTTTTTTTTAGCCTGTGATGGACATAAATTATTCCTTCTTGTTTACACTTGAGACTGAAATTTCAAGAAGCCATAATATAAGACAACCTAGTAAAGGAACAACAGTGCAGGAATCAACAGAAGCTAAATCACAGAAGAAAGAACAAAATTCTTTTTTCCCCCCTCACTCCTGCTTCTTCAAGTTCTCCTCCATTTGAGTGATGAATAAAATAAAACCCATTTCTGGAGTTAGGCTATCTTGCACTATCACTATTTGTAATTCACACACAAAATTATGTTTTGATATTGTGCATGCTAAAGAAAAAAATGGGGAAAAACCCAGAAATTTGACCGAGGTTGTATTTTAAGATTTCAAGATAAAAACAACTGGGGAAAAAACAAGTTCTTTTCAGGACTTGAACTCTTTATGATTCAAAACAAGATAATAAGTAAAAAATAATTGTTTTAAGTTCTCTGCAAATGGAAAAGAGTGAAAAATCCATGAACTGGCTAGCTATAAAAGGGAGACAAACATGACTTTCTCTTCCACTATTATTATAGCCTGTAAGACATTTCCTGTGTACGCTGTCCTGATGCAGTTATCAGAACAGAAAAGCTGCTGCAATGTATTTTCTAAAAATTTGCATATTTCATCTTATAGCACTAGTAAAATAAAATTTAAATTTAAATTTATACTAGATGCAAATGAGCTAAGAGTACAGTTTATTTTAATTAAGGCCCATTACTGCTGGGGCAACCAGAATAGCTCATTAGTATCTTAAGTGAGATGGGATTCGACCATTTGTATTTCCATTCAAAAAAAATTGTTCAAAGCCCCTTCCTATTCCTTCCAGCCACAGTTAAACTATGTAATTACCATATATGAAAAAGGAAAGTCTAATTCTTTTTTTCTAAAAAAGGAAAGTTTAAAATGCTGCTTATGAAAAACATCCAAACATCAGGAAAAATAAAAGCACAATGCCTAAAAAACAAAGAAAATATACCCAAAGTATATCCTTAGAAAACTATTTAAGACAACTAATTCTCATAAATTATATATCACTGAAAAACTACACTCAAACAATCTGAAAATGTATATAAGGATATTTGAATGAAAGAAGCTTGGAATTTGTCTTTTGAAGAGCAGAAGCAGGACTGCAGTCAGCATTTTAAGCCAAATCAGTGAACTGGCTGAAGGTCCTCATCATTTACACACAAGGAACGTGATCCTCCTGAAATGCTAAACCAAGATCAGACAGGCCAAAGACCTGAGCATCTTTACCACAGGTCTCTTACTCAACTCAGCTCTCTGTTATCAACAATTATAATGTTGCTTCTCCAGCTGCAACATGCAAAAGGCATCAATTCAAACAATACTGGCACTTAACTTTTGAATTAGCATAATTGAAAATGGGTTATTTTGTTTTGTGGTTTTTGGGACAACTGGTTTCTGTTTGGGGTTCTTTTGGTACATTTTGATTTTGTGGTTTTTGGTTGGTGGAGGGCACATTTGATAGGGATATCTTTTCCCCACCCATATGAATTATAAACCAAGAATGGAACTAAATAAAACCAGGAAAAAATTTCATGTCTCTTTAAAATATTGGGAAAAAGTGGGAAAATGAACGACAAATAAGAAAATGATGTTTCATCTAGAAGTGACTTAGAGGTCTATAATGAATCAGCTTTCAAGATCACACAAAAAACTGTTTCAAAGTTATGAAGAAAAAAAACTCACAAAATTACAGTCTTTTTCTTCTTTCTGTTGAACAAGAATCATTTTCATCAAAAACTTCTTACTTTTCTGGGTGAAATATATGGTGACATAGCAAGCTAGAAGTTAAAGTGAAAATATTTTAATGCAGGCACTCATGTATCTCATATCATGGGATGTGAAGGTGAGGTTTAACTTTGCAGCTTGAGTCTATTTAACAACCAGCTGTCACTGAAAATAGCAGCCCTGACTCTGCTCCTTCCACTGAGCTGCTCCTGCTGCTTAGACAATTGTAGAGGGGCCAATTTCGGAAACTCACAGACTCAATTGACTCCTGAGGATGCACATGAAGCAGTGGGAACAGACGTCCTAAGGCCTCTAATGGGAACTGACCATCAGATCAATCCAAACACAGTGCCCTACCACTCACAGAAAACCTTCAATAATTTGCAACAGAAAGAAGATTCTGTCCTCTGAGGACTACTAATATGATTAAAACTCAGGCATTACTCTGCTTAAGAGTGTGTGAGCCTCTTCAATCCTGCATAATTTGACGCAAATTTAAGTAAAGACACTTTGAATTAAATTCTAATTTAAGGATATCTGTGGTTACTTTAATATCCAATATATCACCTTCTTAAGGAAAAGTGTATTTATATACTGTAGAATTCACTTCAAATTACCAAACACGACTGATACAAACATTACTTTTTGAAAAATTATGGTTTCAATACCCTTTTTACTATGCAACACATTGTACGTATGCAACTATTTACCTCGATATGTCTTCTGCCAATGCAATTACTTCATATAAAATATTAAATCCCATTTAAATGTGATGGAACAGAAGAGCCTGACTGGATTTGGGGAAAAAAAACCCTAAGTAATCAAGTAAAAATCAAAGTATCTCAACTATTAGTTTCAGTGCTATTGTCCACAGGAATTTGAAAGAAATTAATCTTCTGTTGTAATTTACAAACAATGCTTCAACTGTATATTCAAACTTCTTGCTGCAAAACCATATGGTCTCACAGGGAAAGATACCTTCACAAAAAAAGTGCCTAAGTCAGAAAAATCATCAGTGAAAGTTGTTGATAGTATTTTTTTCCTGTTAGTGAAGCGAGCTTTAATTATTCAACAAACTACTCTAACACTCAACAGAAGTAAAACTGAAGTTTCCAATGCAAGCCATGCTCAGCTAAGCACACACAGAGTAACCTCCATATCCTCCTTGTTCTGGCCCCAACCCTTACCCTGCAGGCAGAGTTAATATGATTCATTCCACTTTTGTAGGATGTCTTGTGATGGGGACAACAAAGTGGAAACCTTCTGCACTAAAACTTTATCCACTGACTTAAGTACATAACATACTATTGAGCACACCAACACTCAGGCTTCCCAAGGCAAGGAAGGCGCACGTTGCAGTATGCAAAGTAAGAAGTAGGCACAGCTCATCATCCATGAAAAAGTTAAAGGAGGCCAACAGCATGAAATACACAGACAAATCAATGGATGAAGATAGAACTCCAAAAAAAAAAAAAGAGGTGTCTCAAAGCAAGCCAGGATGTTTTTATTTGGGCACTTAAATACATATAAGCTGTTTTAATAGCTTGCTCTAACATGATACAACATGCAGGATACCTAATAGAGTTTTAAAACATTGCCCCATTTTAGGCAGGAGATGTTACTTCATTACTCTGAAGATACCAACAAATAAACACTTAAATCTGATGATGAAACAGTACACAAGAATGCCACAAATATTTAAAAACACAGGCATGCAACAGTTTTTCTAATACACCTGTATAAGAAAAGGCACTAAGAAAATAAAGGATTACACCAAAAGAGAAAGTTTGCACTGTATACGTTTACCAAGAGTCCAAAGAGCAGCTGAATTACCTCTGAATAAGCACATAACACCTGAAACTTCAGGTACAGAAACTATTAGTACTAAGCTCCATGTCGAACTTCTCATTTTGTACATTTCAAACGTTTCCCTTACATATGGGAACAAGCCTGGGGGTTTTTCTGTCGTGTATCAACAACCACACATAGTCCCAGGAGACTGAATTCCATGCATTCTGCAAGTTCTGTATGTTCACCCCATCCTCCAAGTAATTATGTGGCTCTTAACACTATTAGCCACTGTAAAAGATGGTATGAAGAGTGAACCAACGAGAATTCAAGTATCTACTAGTTTGATATACATGAAAATGCTCAGCTGCAGAAAGCAAGAAACTATCATCACAGAATGTGCACTTGCAAAAATCACAGATAAATAAACATCTATGAATATGATTAGGAAAAAAAACCCTTTTGCTACTATTGTCACAATTTTGTAGAGTAAACACCTTGTTTTCAGTTTCCTCCTGATCCTTCAGGCCTAATTTTGTTCATCTCAAACTTGCTGCATTTCCTGTTGGCTGTGCTGCCTCACTTCCTTTTTAATAACTCCCTCACAGAGTCTCAAACTGGTTGCACAGAGGAGCATATTTTATTTATTTTTCTGAAACAACCAAAAAATCTCCAAAAATCCCACTTGTTTAAACTAAGTTTAGTTTTTTAGGTTTTCTAATTTAAGGCCAGTAACAAGACACAAAAAAAAAGACCAGTAGACCAGTACACTGAAACTTGTTGCTGAATACTACTCAGTATTAATGGTGATTGGCTATTACAGAAATGTCACACAATATGACCAAAGCAACAGCATTTAATGTAAAAAAAAAATTAAAAAGAAATAAAATTCTGCACAATTAAGACTTTAGTTCTCTGAGATTAGATGTAGACAAACCATACTGGAGTACCACTATTTTAGCTGGATCCCTACCAGTAAGCTGTTGTCATTTTAGCATATAAGGAATGTACAAAGTCCATGATGCACCAAACCAGATACAGGGAAAAAAAACCAAACACATAAAATGCAACTTGATTACAGAATCTGCTTCAGCAGCACAGACACAAACACACTCTACATACATATGTACAGGTACAACAAAAGTTTTTGTGATCTGTGTAAGATTTTGATAAATTAGATGGTACATTATACTACACTGCAATTTTATTCTATACATCTTACCCATTATGCCTCTTTTTATATATAAGCTTAACTCCAAGTAATTTTTTCCCAGTTATAGAGACTTTGACCAGAAGGAATAGTCAGGATGATTTAATCTGGCCTTCAATATATCATAGGCCATTACTTTTCAATAGAAAAAGAACTGCTCTGACAGTAATCATTAAAAATTGGTTTAGAGTGTATCCAAGGTCATCATAACTTGACTCAGCTAATACATGGAATTAAAGTTTGTTTCTAGATGGATTCTTCACATTTTCTCTAAGAGAAATCTCTATAATTCAAAATCTGATTTAAAGAAAATTCTTGGCTTTGAGGCACAGATATACCTCGGGCTAACTGGTAAATTCTCCTTACTTTCTTTCACAGTAAATTTTACACCTTACCCTCATTCTCAACTCCCCAAATGGCTAAAAAAACTTGGCAAAAGGGATAAAGAACATCAGTATCATTGCTATCTACTTTAAAAAAATCTTAGGTAGTTGTGCCTCAGAGTGACCTCACTTGTGAGAATACTTCAGATACCAGATGCACCAAGTACATTGTTATGCAGCCAAAACCTGGAAGTACAAATGTGAGACATACTCTATAGGTCCCAACCATAAATAAAATATAGTTCACATTTTCAGTTTTTTAGTTGTTGATCCTACATAGGCAGGATCTGAGCCTGAAGGAAATTATGATTCATTGTGTACCTCTGCAATAAAACCAAGTTTTACGACATGCTTTCAGCAGGGCTGTTTTCATCAGAATGAAAAAAGCATGTTTAGCAGGTGAATATATATTTCAAATGACAAGTACCATCAACTCAGATTATAGGGGGAGACAGAAGGTCTGAATTTTCCTCAGTGGTACATAAACCTTGTCAATAGGATGCTTAACAGTGTTCCTCTGGATGACTATTTGGAGAGCTGCAAGCTCTCAGCTTCTGGATGTTTCATGTCTTAAAGCTTCGTGGTAGAAAAACTTTTTTTTTCAAAGTTGACAAGATAGTGAGCTTTTCCTATTTGATCGAGTGTATAACATAACACAATCATTTTTGTCTAACATTTTAATGAAATTTGTGAAAAATTGTCCATGGGGTGAGTGCAGAAGATGACATTTGTGCATTGTAGCTGGCATTTTTTCAAATGGGAAAATCCCCCCAAAATCTTAAAAATTGGAAAAGAGAATTCCCAATCAGTCTTAGACTTAGGAACCTCACTCTGGAGCACCATCTGACACACAGCAATTCTTCCCAAGAGGGAATGCAAATCCTACAAGAATAGTAAAGAACATAAAGGCAAAGCATGCTCATGCAAAAAGGGTCCAGAAAAGGGAATTGCAAAGTTCCATTCTTTTCCACATCTTGACACAGTATATAATTTCAACACTGAAATTTTCCTCTCTTCAAGAAGATCTGCACATAGAGATTACATGAAAATATAGCAAATTAATATCTATTCAAAATTGGACACTATGTTATTTTAAAATTTTGTATATGGAAATAGATTTCTCTAAAAGCAAATACAAGAAAGAGTTCTCCAAAATTGTAACTGGACTACATAACAAAGAAAATACTCAAAAAATGCTACCAAATTTTTTCAAGTGAGCAAATTCAATGAAACATAATCAGAACAATTTAAGCAGAAAAAATGTGACAGCCTTGTTGCATTTTCTTTACAGGAAACAAAAAGTACAGTATGTCCATATAAGACTACACATTCTGGAACAACACAGTCCTCGACTTTATTTGAGGCTGGGAATTTATACAGGATGCACGATAGTCTGAGGAAACCTTAGTGGCTTTGGGATTATAAGAACTGTCTGTGGTTTGACAGTGTGGGCTGCAGTACTGACCTACAAAGTGAAATGACTGTTCAATGTTTGAGCAGAGGAAACCATCCAATCAGTGCAGAATCTAATCCTAAATGGATGAGCTAACACAGTTACACTAACACTCTGCTACAGCACTGCTGTGCCATGAAATAAGTCTATTAATCTGAATGCATGTCAAACTCACATTCCATGTTGGCTGTTTTTTTACAGTGCAGAAAAAAAAAAAAAAACCACTGGGAAAAAACTGTTAAAGATACAGAGATAACTGCACTTCAAAATGCCAGATCATAAAACCCCTTATCAAGTTTTCATTTAATGCTTATCACTGTTTACTTGGCACGAAAGGGTAATTGTGTGGTGAACAGGAACAAATTCACATTTATTGACTTTATGAATTACCTACAGAAAATGTAACCAATAATCATGTACCAAGTCATGAGCACACTCATACAATAATTTAATGCTATTTATCAGTTAATATACCCAGAAGAATATTAACTTTAAAAGAAAAGCAGTCTACTTAAAAAACATGCCATGTATGATCTTAGATGGGCTTTCTAGTGTTCTTTCTGTACACCATGACCAATTCACACAATTACAACTTTTTTTTTCTAAGCCTGATTTTTCATAGCACTTTGCTTGCATCCTGTGATATTACAATGTTCCACTACAATACAAAATCTAGCTTTCTGCTCTTTAACAATGACACTCTGTTTAGGTTTTCAACAACACAAGAAAATCTTTCATGTTTCCACACTTTACAAATTCTTTTACAAAACTGTTTTATCTGTAATGGCTTTTTTGTTTGTTTGTGTATGGTTACCTCTAAGACCAGTCATTACTGCTAACCATTCAGTATGAGCAATATGCCTTCTGAGCAAACTTTATTAATTGTGCCTAATTACTGCAGGCAACCACTCTTACTCTGCATGTGACCTCTATTCACCTAATAGTTGAAGCTCTGAAGTTCTACTTGAATTACCATGCACTGCCATATCCACTGAGCTCCTCAAAAGAATGTTGTGTACAGGCTTTAAAGTTGCTACAGTAATTACTCCTTTTCACTTACTGTTTCACATTTTTGGCCAAATTAGTCTAGCATCAAACATTCAGCTTTCACTCCAGAATAAAGCTGTTCAAGCTTGCTGAACACAGACCTTCCAAATTTCACAAGGAAAGCAACCAACCCATTCCGTAATTTCTCTGGATGAATGAAACAAAAAACATTGAAGTGTTGCTATAACAATTTTATACCCTTTCTTACTGTCTACTGATATAGTTTGTATATTTTCACTGTTAAAATATTCTTCAGCATTGGTATGTGTCATAAACAAAAACTACCAAATCTTCTATGTTATTTTCTTTGCTTTACTCCTCCTTGTTATTTCTGTCCAGATAAGCAAAAAAAATAGCTGCTACTTAGAGAAGTCCATCTCAGACTGCATTAGGAAACATGCTTCAGATACTTGGAATACAAAAACTCAGTCAAAAACTTAACATTAAAAAAAATCTGCCATGTAAGATGCCATACAACAGATTTTCAAAAACCACTGAAATAATGACCAATGGCAACAGATACTTCACACAGAGGAATGAGCAGCAGTAAGAGCAAGCATCCTCCAAATTTGCAACTCTAACTGCAGTGGAAGTTTCTTTTTTTCTGCTTCTACTATAGCCACTGTTATTAAACATCAGGATTCAAGAGTCATAAAGATTGAAAAAACAAATAATATAACCAAAGGTCACCATACATTACTACACCAAAAAAGACAAAACTCGTCACTAGGTTCATGAAAAAAACAAAGCTGTCTCCAAACAGATGAAAATATCCTGTTAATTTTCTTCACCTCACATCTTCTCCACCAGATAAACGAAGGCATTATCACTGTTTAATACAAGTTTTAATTGAGTACTGTCACTAGTGGGAAGAAAAGTGTGGAACCACTACTTTCCATATCAAACAAAGCAGGTAATTAACAGCTACTCTGGCACAATCCCTTATCACCAAAATACACAACACTGCTAAGTTCTCTCAATGCGAATGCTTCGCTTCAACAAAGGAAAGCTGATGTTTCAGGGTCACATTCACTCCTTTAATACACAGGCATAAATTTACTGCTCAGTCAGACACCTATAATTAAACACAAGAAGAATATAATTCTAATATTCAGACAGGCTTGCATATGAGTGGGGTATCTCCTCCTTTAAAGATGATTGCCTTTCATTTTTTAGTTTCAAGCAGCTACAGTTCACTTAGTTTTGATTACATAGCAATTAGATATGCAAATAAAAGACATCTAAAAATGCTTTTTCAAATGTCAGATTGTAAGCAATCAAGCTTATTCTTTTCTCCTGTACACACAAGCTATTCATTAAATAGCTATTGTCTTAAAAACATTCCAACAGATTGCATTTATCAGTGTTTTAGAAGCAATGGGAGTGCACATTACTCAGCACACCACTCATCAGGGAGCGAAATCGAACTTACAATTACTGTAATATATTCATGATAGTGATTAACTAAGGTGAAATGAAGCATCATCTTCCTTGGGCATTCTTCCCACCACTGTTGTTATCAATACTGAAACTCACTGCATCATCAAATAAACCAAAACTCGTTTGTTTATACATTTAATGACAAACGCATTAGTAACAAATGTCACAGCTAAAATCACTGAATTGTGAATATCAATATTTTTTATCCTGCATAGAAAATCGATTCTGAATTATTATCAATTGTTTTTCCTTGTATCTCACAAACGCACTCTCAAAGGAAGTCACCATGAAATGATGTGGTTAGCATCGTTTTGGCAGACAGCCATTCTGACACCTGTCCTTTCTCTTTTCTCCCCTGAAGGCCCACAGATACTTTCTATTACAAATACAGGCTTAGAATTTCCCGTGCATCTAGACCACAAATCCAGACCAAATCTTTGTTCTTTGTGACACATTTCATTTGGAAGCAGTCCACAGCTTGAGATTCACTGGTTAAAAAATGGTGGGAAAGGCTGTTTGGCAGCAGCTCTGACGATATCAGGAAAGGGCAACTACTGCAAAACTATATGGTCTATAAAATATTCTTACCCACAGCTATGGACAACCACTGACAGATTGAAAACTTGCTCTTGCAAAACTCTTACCCAAAAGAATAAAATGGGATGGGGGCAGGGGTTGGTCGATTGTTTCTCTAAAAGATCACAAATTCACCTCCTAGCTAACAGGAGGGAGGGAAGAAGATCTCTAAAAGCAAGCCCACGTGTCCAGTGACTCAGCTGTGCAGAAATGTACACTACCAGTGGAAGCTGAAACAGTTCTTTCCTCAGGCTGAGCTTTCAAGCTAGGTAATTGAAGTAAATAAAATGCTTTCCTAGCTGATTCTATGATCACCAACCACCCTTCAAGATGTCTCTCACAGGAGCACAGACCCTTTTTCAAGGTCAGGAGAGCAGCAAAAATTACAAGAAAAGCCTGAATTAAGAGGTCTGTTTAAAAACCTGAAAAAAATCAGTTTAGCTCAGCAGCGCAGCTCTAGACCCCGAAAAGTTCTTCAAAGTCAGGTCAAAGAAAAAGCTGCAAAGGCTTTTTACAAGAACTAACATTTATGAGCTATCAGATGGGTATGTATGTAACAAATTGACATTTTTGAGGGTCTTCAAATTTCCTTTTTTTTTTCTTCCCTCCCTTTAAATACTCAGCGTAATCTTCCCTCCCCTTGAAATTTAGCAAGGAGAACCTGATTTAACCAGCCAGTAAGGTAAAACTCATTGCCTGTCAGCTTGCTGCTGTTGCCCATGCAATGTTTATATTCCTTCTGTTGCTTCTTCCCTAAGGGTCACTATAAACAACTGTCTGAGCAGCAAACATAACCTGTGCATTTGAACTCCTACCCACTACAGCCTCACATAAAAAATGATACAGCTGACAGGGAAGCCTGAATAATTCCCTGCAAGTGGCAGCCCTACAAACACTCCCTCATCTATTACATGGTTCTCCAAGACAACACTGTATCTACTACTGTGAAATACCAGGATTCCAAAAGCATACTCAAAATGCCACATTCCTGCCAGTTTCTGCATCTGGCAAGATTGGAGATACAGCACTGTCCAATCAAATTTACAATACTTAATACTCTGACTCGCAGAAACAGCCAGTTGCAAGTGAGCTTAACAGGAACACAAGTAAGATGCCTAAGTATGACTTACTTTAAATCATTACAGCTTATTCTGCCTGGTGGATTCTTCTACTCTAAGTCATGAGCCATGTAGTTGACTGCAAGTAAGAGGTCTGAAGCCTGCAATAACCAAATAAGACTTCCTTAACAGAGCCGAAACACATAATCAATAGTAAATGTGTTTTCCTCTTCAAAATGTTTCTGCAGGAGTATATAGACAACCGGGTAAAATCTTCTGTATTTCTGATTTTTCTTAGAAATGCAGAATTGTGGTTTGGGTTTTTTTTTTGGTTTGCTTTTTAGGAGGGTTAATTTTATTACCAAATGAACTATTCCAAAAAGGTACGTTTCAAGCTAAATTGAACATAGCATTTAAAAGGCTTGATGCTGAAAAATTTACTAGTCAGGCTCCAAAAACCAATTTTGGTATTTTCAATAGCCTTGTGTTTCCACTGCATAGTAATTTCCAGAGTAGCTTCAGTATTTCAAACCATGTAACTTTAAAATTTATCACTTATTTTCATTTTTAATACAGTTTATCTTAAGACCTTTTCTGATTCATGCTTTTTTGAGTCAATGAGAGCTAACAGATTTAAGTTCTAGGTCTTTTTGTCAGTCAAAATTTAAAGTGAACATTCAATTCCAGCATTGTCAACTTGAAACACAGGAGTATTTCACAGCCACCTCAAAGACTGCTAGGTCACTTATGGATCACTTACAGGACGGAAAACGACCACAACATACTATACCAACACAGAAAAACCTCAATTTCTCTCTATAAAATTTATTTTTAAATATAAAATTTGTCAACTAGTAGTAATAGTATATTTCACAAGTTCAGCAAGCCAGTTAAAGTATCCGCCAAGACTCCCAATAGCCTTAAAATTAAACTCCCTTGAATACATATATATGGTTGTAACTATGGGAACATTTGAAATTAATAGCTCAGAATCTTAAGTGGCTCCAAAATAATTCTGTCAAGTGGATCAATTAAAACAGTCAGCTACTTCAGGTGGATTCAGTCAGCTAAACATGGTTTTCAATTCTTTATCACTCTGATTTCCATAAAGGCATTAATTGTTTCTGTGTGGCTGCAGGATGGAACAGTCCAGATAAACTTTTATAAAAATACTCCAAAGAGCCCACAAGCAGTGGCAGAGCTGTTATTAATTATGTTATGGGTCCCATCTTTCAGAAAACTATTCACTTCTTATTCAAGAGAAACATGCAATTGTTAAGTTCACAGCAACTTTACCACAGAATGAACTCAGCCCTGTCACCGTTTCACTTTCACAGTGTTAAAAAAAAATCCAACAAAGAAATCATCACAATACCTGTATCAAATCAATATCAAAGAAAATAATTTCAAAAAAACCCCTCCAGATAGTTAAATAACCCCATACTAGAACATCTAATTCCACGAAACACTGACCTCACTGGAAACAATTGTATCAACCTTGTGCCACAGCACCTGATCACAGAACACTACAGAAGGATTAGGAAGAAAGCAACACCTACATCAGATTTATCAGACAGAAAAAAAAAAAAAAAAAAGTGTAGTAATTTACATAAGTATTTACATCCAAACATTTAAATTATATGCACTCACTGCCCACATGCCAGAAAAAGGCACTCAATGAACAGGCTGCTCTTGATAAAGGCTGTTCTTTGCTCTTGAAGAAAAACCCCTTCCATTTATGCATGCAAAAATACCACTAGCACACTTGCAAAACGATGCATAAAAGAAAGGACAGTTTAGTTCATAATTCCATGGCCTATTTTTAGTTGTGTCAGATATCAAAAAGGTTTCAGGAATTCTAGTTGAGATAATAATTAATCTTAACCTTTTATTTCTACTCATTCCTCATGTCAGTCACACCTACAACTCACTCACAGAAACCTCTAGCCAAGTGTGAGAGCAACTTTGCTATCTGCTGTTCACACCTGTTCAAAAGCTTCTGCATTCAGAGTTCAAATTCCAGTAACTTCAAGCCAAACAAATTGGTGAATTTGCATTATCACCCTGACTCTCAGGGAATAATATTCTTCATAAATTTTTGCTGTTGGATTTTTTCTTCCCATTCAGATCATCTTATGCATGTTAAAAAAATTCAACTGTTAGTAGCACGAGAAGTGTGTCATTATTTCCTTTTGCCTTCAGTAGTCTTCCTTGTCTGTATTACTCATATTCCCAGTTACAACTTATTCTAAACACCCGTGTTCGTATCACTTGCTACCATAATGCAAATACATAAAATGTTGATAGAAACCAAGTCAGTTAAGTGCACTGTCATGTCATCCAAATGTATTTTCAAAGAATAAATGAAGCACCACAGAAATTAACCTTCCTTTTATTACAGTAATTTATAAAGCACATGACCAATAAGAAAGAGGTACTCATGGACCAAGATGGAAGAAGACAGCCGGAGAAGATTTCTAGAGAGAGCTAAGAGGAACCTTACGTCAAATCAAGGAAAATAAATACAATTTATAAAACAAGGGAGAAATTTATGAAAGAGGGAGGGGAAAAAACCCAGAAACACTGACGTAGGTTCAAAGTAGCAGAAACATTAGGAAGAGGAAGGAAGGGAAGAAGAGAGAAAAGGAGGGAGACACTCAGGCTCCCCAGAGAAGTGGTCAAACCTGACAGAGTTCAACAAGTGTTTGGACAATACTCCTGGGCACACAATGTGGTTCTTGGGCTGCCCTGTGCCAGGGGCTGGACTCAATGATCCTGTAAAGTCCCTTGCAAAGCAGTATATTCTATGATTCTATGTAACACTCAATAAGAAAAAAAAGAAAAACCCTAGCTTTTGCTGTGAAAATGCAACTGCTCCATAAATTATTTTGGGTCAATTTCTACACTACTATACATATGTTCACTCCCCACAAACTTCAGTTTTTCACACATCAAAACATCCTGGTGTTTTCCAGCATCTCTGTCAAATTCTTGACATTTTTATACTGACTAGACATCTCCTCTCTATACTGGTTCCATCCTCTCTTACCAAATTTTGTACATAGTTCTGTAACAGCTTCTTATGAAACCAGCCAATAACTTGATATTCCCATCTTTTTCCTACCAAGTTTTCCTGTTCCTTCAGCTGCCAGTTTAACCATTCTGTCAAGGCCCATGAAAGCCACTGTCTGAACACAGTCACTGTTTTGCAGATCTTTCGACACCCAAACCCAGCCTAATGTTTTCCTCATTTCAAGCCATGAAGATTAGGACAAGATTCTGTTTGCCATGTAGGAATATAGTGCTGAACTGACTTGTGAGTCAAATTACACTCCAGAATCACTAACATCAACAAATGCATCAAGGAAGCACAAATACTGTGTGTTGTGTTTGTTCCATGGCACAAGATTGTGGCACTTCAATCAGGTAGTTTACACAGAATATCAGATTCTACTAAGTTAAACAGTCTCCAAGCATTGTTTGGGGTGTTCTGCTACTGGAAGCGCAACAGGTTCTTTGGAACAGTAAAGCAGAATTTGTATACTTGGCTTTACCAAACATTTAAATAAACTTTCATCCTTCCACGCATATACTTAACACACACTTGAAACAGAACTGTTTTGAGTTGCAGGCAGTTTTTTTAAGATATGTTAAGTGTGCATGCACTTTAGTGAGTCCTGTATTTATCAAAACATTCCCCGTTTACCGCCCAAAGAGATGCGAAAAAATGTAAAAATTGGAAGACAAGTTGCTAATTATTCTCATGAAAGCTTATCAAAAAAATGTCCAACCATCTGTCAATAAATGCCTCCCTCTACCTTAAAGTGTAAAGACTAACAGTAAAATATTGCAGCCATAGCTGGATAAACTCTAAAGTGAGGATACTATCACACCCTTATTAACATGTGCACAGCTACCTGAATTTCATTCACATGCTTAATGTATGGTACTGTAGGCTATACATAGCCAAAGTGTAGCGACTCAATAACTATTTCAATCCAAGTGTAAGCAGGACAAAGGCTAATATTAAGCCAGAAAACCTTAGGAAAGTCACCATCTATGAACAAGTTTAAATGGCAAACTGGTCACTCATTTTAGGAATTACACTTTGTGCTTGTTGTCATACAGTTGGCAAGGAATCCAGTGTTGCGATGCAATGAACAGGTTACTTGTCTCTATTTGGAAAACAATAAAATCACACAAAGTCAAATATCTCTGTCTTCTAAATATTCAATTAGTAATTTAAGTATTTGGTTTCAGCTACAGTGGTATCTTATTTTGTGCTTCCTATCAGAGCCTTCCTATCAGTCTCAATAAAATTGCTAAATAAGACCCTGAGGAGTCATATCCACTATGGTAAGCAACCGCCTGCCTCTATTCTGCCTGCCAGAAGCCACCTAAAGCAGCAGAACCAGGAACTGCAGGAACTGACAGCTACTCAGGGATCACACAGGCATGGTGCTCTCCCCCTGGAAACAACAAGCTCTAACTCCATTGCCACACTGAAGGAGTCTCAATCCTCATGCGGGCACAAGAAAATTCCCACAAGCCTCAAACTAAGTGCGGTTTTTGCCGCACAGAATTGCAAGCACAGTTGCATAATACTGAAGAAACACACTGAAAATGCAAACTTGAACACAAATTATTTCTAGTAAGCAAGATTATCACGGCATTAATTCTTAAGAAAGTTAGAAATGCCAGCATGAAGAAGGTTTCAGGTTGCAGTAGATTTTCATTATTTAACTCGTGCTTCACTACTTTGCCAGATAAAGTAAAATGGAGATAAATGTTTGCAGACAATTTCGTCAGCATCTCAAAACAATTCTGCATGCAGAGTCTCCCAAGCCTTTCAAAACTTCTGTTCAAATGCCAGCTGCAAACCACTGTGAGCTGAAACCTGCTCAACCTTTCAGAACACAATTAACACTCTCTGTGCTTCCCACCTCACAAATGCTTAGCAGTAATTCTGCAGAAAGAGAACTTCTGAAGTGCCACAGGATAAGTCAATTCTTGTTCGATAGACAGCACATTTTAATTTATAAACCAGACTTGTTTATACACAGATGTTCAGGCAATGATTCAGGATTCCCTTGATACACTTTTTTCCACTGCACTTCATGCTACTTTTCTCCAATTTCAAAATAATCTAGATTCTCTCACTGCGTGTTCTTAAAGGTTTTTTTTTCACAGGGAACGGACAGAAAAAGAAATACAAGGAAAGCATAGTACAAGCTGATTTCAACTAGCAGGGCTTTGATTACACTTCTACAGTTTATAGTTTCCAGCGTACTTAATGGCATTAAAAAGAAGCATTTTGTTAAAGTCAGTTATTTCCATATTTAATTAGCTCAATAACCAATTTAACTGCTCTCAGAACAAAATGACATATAATGAATTTTTGATAGCAAAGTTAATCATAGCCAAAGGCTTCAGCCATTTTTCACATTATACAGGAAAACTCAAGTCTTAGGAGTGTTAAAATCTGCTCGGAGCTGCAACTTTGTATTGAGCTCATGTAGAAATATATCCAATATACACTGGATGTATTCGGTATGTAACCAATAAAGGGCAAAAGTATGTATGAACTAAACCATCTAAAAGATGCATTGCATCAGGTATGTATCAGTAATTTTTCCTGAAAGACTAATATTGCTTTGTAATAATTTTTAAGGTCCCTCAGGCACCTCATTTTTTTTCCCTTCAAAATAAAACCAGTCTGCTCTTGAAAGTATGAGCGTTCCCCTGGCTGCTATGAAAATACTCTTGAAATAAATTACTTCAAATAAGAAGCGTTTGTCAAATCTTATATAAAACTTCAGGAAAATGTTCTCTTCTTGTAAAATTTGCATTCCCATACATAACTATGCTAGTTGTGCCTGCATTCTTCACTACTGTCATTGTGAACTGAACATTTTTTACTTAAAGAAAAGATGTATGAAGGCAAGATTCCAAAGAAAATGCTCTAGAAACTCTGGAGCACAAAAGCCCCATGGACAGACTTAAAAGGAATCGGTTGTCAGTGAGAAATAACATCTACTACCTTTACCACTGTCTAGTAAAAACTATTTAAAATAATTAAAAATTCATTAATCTTTATCATTAATTATATAACTAAATCAGTAACTTGGTAAGAAGACTTTTTTCCTGTGGTTGTTTTTTTATCTATGCTATTAGCTAATAGTGTGAACTCTTGAATGGGTCACTGGCTCAAATATTACCAGGGATATAATTCAAGAGACCTCTGTTTTGTCTGTGGAAAAGAAAAAGTCCATGCTTTAACAAATATTTAATAAAAATAATAATAAAATACAGCTTTACAATTTCCCCGGTATTCAAAATAGCTAGTTACAAATGAAATTAAGGCTTTGAAATTGGAACAGAAAAGTCCATTTTCTGAAGTACTCACCGCTGAAAAAAAAAAAAGCTTACAAGCAACCAAAAATACTATCAGCACACCCTATGTTTTACAATGAACCTCTAGGAAAGCAAAGCAGTATCAACCACCAAGTATATTCTTAAACATCTATATTAAAGCATCAGTTGTGATACAGTGAATATATATGTTTACATGACTACTTTTTTGTTTAGAGTTAGTTTAAAAATAAAAGGGCAATTATTGTAGTAGCCAAAAATTAAGCATGAAAAATGTCTCCCAAGTCTAATCAGTTTGAGAAATCAAACTTAAGACACACATGCTTATGAAAAAAAGTGTGTTCAGAGGAACTGTCACTGTAGAAGATGCTCAAGTTTACTGTTCCCAGGGTAGTATCTTAAATTCTTCACTCTGAATGTCTTGAGTGACTTTCTATTCCCAGTTTATAACCTGAATGCTGTATAAGCCATGTCTCAGTCTTGGGTAAGGAGCCTGCTCATACAATGGCTTTCAATGGATAGTCAGGAAGTTGATGGCAGTTCAGATGAATGTAACAGTCAAACACTTGCAGCTTTGATCTGCAACAGAAATCAACAAAGCAGAACCCAGCATCTCAAACATGCTGAGCTGCTGCTGCACTCTGTCTCAGTCCGTTTCCAGCAACTAGAGGTCAATTTTAATAAGCAGTATCCTTAAGGATGGACGCTGACAAGGGATTCTGCTAGTTATAGTACTAAATAGAAAAGTAAGCATCTGACCTACCTCCAGAAACTCCACCAGCATTGTCAAAAAAGGCTTTTTTTTAATAAAAGGACAGTCATTTTAGTCATGCATTAGGAATATGAAATTGCTTTCACTTTCACTGTCTCTGTCCCCAGTCATTTAAAGTATTTTTTCCCCTAGTATTCCCAAAGGTACTGACAAACAGTCAAACTTCCACCCTTAAAACTAGTTACAATTTTTTTTTTTTAAATTGCCATTCCAAACCCACTGTTTGCCACAGACACATGTGACTGCCAACACCACTGGCATGCTTTTGTGTAGAGGCACATGTTAGAGGCAACAGGCTTCAGCCAAGAAATTCCTCCCTGAGTACCAGAACAGTGACAGCAGGTCAGCCTTCCATTTTGAAATACAGAACATCTTCATTTCCTTGCATATGATAAACATATTCCATTTCAACATGCATGTCAGCACCACAACTTTATGATTTGTTCAACATACTACTTTCCATAGTATATAAAAGTTAATCTTATAATCTTATAATTAAGGCTGTCGTAACAGGGCATGCTCAACAAGACAGTACAAAGTGACATACAGATCTGATGTCACTAACATCACTTTATTAGCTAAACAGAATGTTTAGCTTTCCAGTGGAAGACAAAGTTCATTAGATGCTATTTCAAAGTCTAAAACTTGAAAAAATATTACAAATATGTAATACTAGAAAGCATGTAAATTTATTAAAATATCCTGATCACATCACAGATAAATTGTTCCCCTGTCATAGTTTCCTCAAACTTTGCAGGTACCAAGAACAGGATTTTTCTAATTCCTTTTTAGCTGTACTATAAAAACAAAAAAATCAAGTTTGAACAAGTGGAATTATCTATTTACTGTAACAACTCTGCACAAGTCAAAGGTCAAGGCTGGCACTAACTGAGAGTATGTCTTTCATGAAACCTTATGTTTCTCCTCGCAAGGTGAACAGGATTGCAGGAACAAGTAGGTCAGAAACCATAAATCAGTTCAAATTATCTAATGTAGAGTGAAGTGCACCAGACTTAAAGCTGCCACAGAAGATGAAGGCAGAGAGAGAGTTCTTCAAATTTAGAATTGCATAGCTGCCTGCCCTTCTATTTGAAACTACCAATTGTCAGAAAAAAATTCAGTGTATCATAATGAGATGATTTCCTTGTGAAGTAAAAATGAATGATGCTCTCATCACACATTGTTCTAGGGGAGATTCTTGTCTAAAAGAAATGAAAAAGAAAGAAATGGAAAAACAATCAGCGGAGCTGACAAGACTGCCACAAGTCAGCAGCCTGATGCTGTTGGGCTTCACATCCCTCTCTAAAGAGAGATAAAGGCAGTGTGCTAAAGAGCACAGGGCTGACTTCCTATGGGCACACCAATGCTTATCTTAAGGAATACATTTAAGACAAAGGAGACGTAAAAAATGTTTTGCTTATCCATCATTGGACAGTCATCACTATAAGCTTTCCTTAACTGGTGTGCAAGTTGCTAGTTTTCTTCTCTACCTAATGAAAGGTGCATTCAGACTAAGCCAAAAAATGCCTTCGTCTTAATAAAGTTATTATGTTAGTTATATATTATATTAGTTATATATTACATGTTATTATTAATAAAGCATTCATTAGCTTTTGACGAATGCCTGCAACCCCTTTCCCCTCCCGAATAATCTCCTTCAAGTACCCCTAGGCTCTAACCACAGTATTCTCAGTAATTAAGGTTTTGATTTTAAATTTGTTGAAAGCTGCCTAGAGAGATGTTCTGACTACCAGCTGAGCCTCAAATACAAACGATTTGAGGATTTCCCCTGCTTTCTGGGGGAAATCTGTCAGCAAGTTTCAAGATGTGATGCCAGTTCAAGTTATTCTGGCCACATGACAAGGAGTCCTAACTCATTACTTCCTTCACAGGATCACACAGCAAAGCAAAATTCTCTGCAGAGCATATCTGGATGGTTTGTTTCCCAGCATGTCAGTCTCTGTATTTTCTCTTGCATTCTGCAACCACTAGCAAGGCAGGGAAAGTACACGGACAGTTTACCCAAGCATTTAGTACCATGTAGCTGTCATGTAAGATTGACACTGCTTTAGTAATTATTCTTTCTCACAACCAATAAGCTTTCTTTTACAATTAGCACTGGGAAATCACGTTTGCAGGTATAAATTATAATCCCAAAACACACATAAAAAATAACCTGCATCTCTTATCTCCTCCAAATTTCAAAACTATTCAGTGAAAAAAATCTCAATACTGACTTTTCTAAAAAACTCTGACACTAGAGAAAAGAAAGAGTTTGAAAAAAGAATGAGTGTATCCTAACCTGCTACAAAATATAATTTATTACTTCTATATTCTATACTTTGGTGTTCATTAGCATTTTGAAGTACAGACTGTAAAGAGAGAAGCCATTTGAGAAAATGAAAAAAGCTGGTTATAATTAAATGCACTGCAAGACTAGGGAGTTCATCTGTAAGTATAATTCATTAGGAAAAAGGCAACAGTCACCAGCAAGAAGTGTATTTGTGCCCCAGACTGACAGATGTCACTCATTCTTTCTTTTGTCTGCGTCTGCTATGTCTTAAATCAGCTTCCAAATCATTATTTTTACAAGAACCATCTCATTGGTGTGGATCATAATCAAGGATTATGAAATTCTTCCTACTTCAACAGTGGTATAGCACCAAAAAGTGTGCTCTGAAAAATGTAAACTAATGACCAATACAAATCACCTCAGGAGAGCAAATGAGCTGAAAATACTAAGAATGGATGGCATGAAAATCAGTTTTCTAAAGAAAATGATTTGGCACTCAACACTGGTTTACAAACTATATCATACTGTTTGGTTTATAAATACATTGTAATATGGTATCATTCAAACACATTCCACGTTAAGTGCAGTATTATCTCATTAAATTATCAATGGTCAAGTAGATTATGTTTAAAAATTATGAGCGAACCAACTTAAAATTTCTAATTGGCATTCAAGTGCTGACTGGATCAATTTCTAGTTTTTAATGTGCAGGAGGTTTTATCTAATCTGCCATACTTGTCCTTGTTGAAGGTCATTTTCTCATTAAAAAAAAAGATGATTCACTCAGGGTGGTCTCAGTTCTTCTGATCTTTTTCTTAAATACAAAACTGTAGTCTTGTATTTAACACCCACTGCCTATTCTTCTTTGAATCGTCAAAAAATACAATTAAAAAAATAAAAGGCATGGAGAATAGAGGAAATCAGTCCAAAAATACACCTAGCAGGCACCTGGACAGTGTCCTAGGAAACCTGGACATGGTGACTCTGCCCGAGGAGTGAACCTCCACCTCTGTGATTCTCTAACAGACATTTCACTAACTCCAAAACCTACAACAATGGTAGAGTAAGACAAAGGACAGTGACAGTATTACAGCAGACTATGAAAACAAAAGACATTAAATGAAATTTGAAAGTAATATATTTATAAGCTCTGAGAAGGAAAAGACGTTTAACTGGGTAGACATTAACTTTCTATTTCAATTGTTATGTACTACATATGTATCAACAGAATGCATTATGTGGGTAATCATTTAAGGAAAAGGGGGCAAGGTGTTCTCCAAAAAAGAACCAGAAGAAACTGTGTTTCTGGGATCAAAACTACAGTGGAGATGTTGGTGTAACTTCAGCAGAAGTAGCCAGAGGTAGAGGGAAATAGCTAGAAAGTAAACCTAGAAGAACAGAGTCACCACGAGAGCAACCTGACACTCAGGAAGGCTCTATCACGCACATTCCCTGTTTAGATGGGCAGAGCACGCATGTTACAGGACAAGGCAAGAAGAGTCCTAATTACTTTGCAGCTCCACCTGAACACAAAACAAAACCAGAAACACAGTGCTTTGTGGTTCACTCAGAAGTGACTGCTAGAAATACATTTAATACTTCTTTTTTCAATCCACACTCCATGCACAAATCATTACTTTGGTAATTCAATACAAGAAATTTATTCGTAAGACCTGTGAGGTTAACAGCTCTTTCCTAGAAAAATATGTTTAACTTCAATTTTTACCCTTACCTTGTGAAATGTAACATAATTATAAGTTACTTATTACTTAAGAACACTGTAATTGCTAGTTAGACTCCCAGTTGCAGAATTACGGAGTATGTACATTTTACTTCTTCAGGACAGCCTATGTTATTTATTAAGTCTGCATAAGCCAACAGATAACAAAAAAGCCTAACAGCAAGAACACAAGTAAGAATGACAGACATGAGCTTATCCTCCATTAGAAAACAAAATTATGCATCTGAAACTCCACTGCTCTTCAAGACCTTACCTTCTTTTTGTCCCTCATTGAGCCCTTCCCTCGGACCATAATCTTGCATCCTGTTTCTGCCTCAAGCTGTTTAGCTGTTAGTCCTCTGGGCCCAAGGATTCTTCCAACAAAGTTAAACTGAAAGAAAAAAATACAAATAATTTCCATAAAATAAAGTAAAGAAAATAAATTTAAAATTGAACTAGATGTATTTCTATGTCTAAAATTATCAAGTGTTCAATGGCTTAGGACACCACATTAAATGCCTGATGTTGAAAAATGAGTTAGGTCCCATCTTGATACATCAAGTACCCACATGACCCCAACTTTGGAGATACTAGTTTCAGGTGAAACTTTGTCTTTCAGATGTAACATCAGGTAGCCTACATCAGCAGCTGTCCTAATTTCCTCCTCAGGAAGTTCTGCACAGCTCTTACAGAAACTCTTAGGCCAGCAAGGTGCACCATGGCAAGGAACCACTCGGGCAGGGTGCAGGAGCAGGCTGCACACGGATTCCATGTGGTGGGAATGCTCGGCTGCCAGGGGAGCTCCAGTCCCACCACGGGACCTTTGGAAAGGCCCTATGCCCCCTGTTCAGCTGCTCCCTGCTAGGAAGCCTCAGACAGCATTCTCCTTCCCCACTCTAGGAGGTTCTGCTGCGCTCAGTCTGGGAAGGACATCGAAAATAACTCTTCTTTATCCACCCAAAATGGCATTTCCTTCAGAAAAAAAAAAATGAGGCCTCTTACATGTTTATTTTAGGCTTCATGGGCAACATTTCTTAAAACATATGGTATTGTCATACATACATACACACACACACATATATAAAATATTTGTATATAAAAAATTTATGTGTATATACAGACACAACAAAAGCACATCACTTTTTGTAAGCTGTATCATTTATTCCATTGTACATACAAAGTATTTCATGTTTAATTGGTTGACTTCAGCAGATAGCCCCCACCTACACTGAGTACAGTAAATACCCCCTTTTAGCCATACATAACACTATTTCCTAGTTATTTTCAAGAGCTTTTTCCCTTTCATTATTTTCAACCACACATTCTGAAAATTATTAAAAAAACCACTAAGGAATGGTAGCATTGAGAACACAGAGCAGTACTCTGTGACAACTGCAGTGCAAAGATGAAGCACCAGCTCAAACAATAGAGAAACTAAGAAATTTTAGACTGAGCATTACATTCAAAGAAGGAATTAAAAGAACAGAAACTCTGCTGTAACACTCTGCTCTGGATATTTTAGATCCCAGTAAACAAAGTTTTTCAATGGAATTGTGAAGGAGTTGTTGGCTTTCATTTCCTCAGCTAATTAAAACTGGGCTTGAGTACTAAAACTCAATGTATTTGAAATCCTTATGAAACTGCAAAGACCAGAAATGATTTAAGAGGAAGCAGAAATTATGAATGCAAGCAAATTAAAGTTCTTTAAGAAAATTACCAGTGTTTCACAGCAGCTAAACTATTCTGGGAATATATACTCCCAAAGTTATTTAGTATTGCAAGCTCAGAAAACAAAGACATATTATGAAGTCTGAATCAACTATAGCGAGGTGAGGGGGTATGGAGTAAAGATGAAACAAACTTGTGAACACACAGAAACTGCGAATCGTAAGAAATTCAAGAAACATTCACTAAACCTTGATAAAGCAATGAACTAGTTACAAGCAATAAAGTTCAGCTGTGAAATATTATTAAAATCTTCCATGTCACACGTTTCATGTTTAATACCAAAACTGCACCATTGTCTTACATGAACACTATCTTTACTTGCTTTGCTCCACAACCCCACTTCTGCACACCAAAACTCTGGATATCTACACCATTTAAATCAGTATTTTAACCAACACGCAAGCTGACTGTTGTTATATTCTCAATCTCCCAAGAAAAACAGCAGTCTCTAATGCTTCATTAATTTGAATCATGAGTAAAAGAATAATCAAATAATAGCATTCTTTGGATGAAAATAAATTAAATAGAACTGTACAGGATACAAAGAACAAAAGAGAGGAATGTGTATTACCCTCAAATCTGCAACTTTATCTATGTGGTCTGAACATTATTTAGAACTTCTAGTTGAGAAATCATGGACTTAAAACTGCAGCGAAATCTTTTAGATGTTAAACCAGTTCCTCTACCAGTTACTCTCAGGACATGCTCCTTATAAAGAGCCTTCACAAATTGTTCCAAGGCAGCTCAACCCTTCCTTTGCTTTCCAAATCGTATGTATTAACACTTGAAGTCTTTTTGTGTAGCTATTCCTTCCAAACCCCTGCCTGCTCCCAGTGGTTCTCTTGGGCCCTAGAATTTGATCATATCTAAAAGCAGGATGCCTAGACAAGGCAGTACTTCTACCGAAATCTCAACAACGTTATGCTACTCAGGACTTTCATAAACCACATTCTTATTAACTCATCCCAGGTTGTTTCTTTCTCACCCTCAAAAATTCAGTTCTTAGGCTTGTTTCTATATTCACTGTTGCCAAATACTCTTCTCCATTACCTCAGCCTTGATCCTTTCCCCTATTTTGAGATTCATATGAAACTTTTATGCCCCTCTACAACAGCATATAGCTCTACACTTGTGTAATGAATTCCACACTGTTGAAGTCAAGCACAAAAATTTCAGGACAGAATTATAATTCAAAACAGTCTTTAAAAGCATTTGATAATGAGTTAATTTCTTTCTAAGCATATTTTCTATCCTACCAAGTTTTTGTCAATGTATTAGAGATACAAGATGAAGGAGATGAAGGAGAATTGCCCCTCCGTGGGGCAATCTTGACTAACTCATCAGTAATCAATTATCATAGATTAAATCAAGCACTCCTTTAACAAATGATCCCCTATCTTTTGTACCAATGTATCACAGTCAGTATTCAGTTCCTCAGACAACCATCGTAGAAGTCCAAGCTCAGAATCACAGAAAAACATAATACAGACTATTCTGTCAGAAAGACAGAGCAGTGAACAGCAAGACCACAACTCAGGAACACAGAGTAAGCCTTCATGTTAGCCAGTTATGTCATAACCCAGTCATATCTGCACCTACTGCTTCTCTTACCTGTCAGACCAGCTAGATTATCAAACAAAATTATCAGAACGAGACATCTGACAAATTTAGAAGACCATCCTTAACATCTAACTCTATTTCTCATGCTTTGTCTCATACTGTCACCCGACCACACTCATCATTGCATTGTGTTTCTCTGTAAATAACACACCTGTGTTCAGGAATACTGTTTGTTCTAACATTTGTACAGAGACAAAGCTAAGAATATTTCCCTTTAATTTCTGGCAGTGTTTCTCACTTTGCATTTGAAAACTGTAGGACTCACCTCACCCCCCAGAACGGCTGGTATAGAAACAGCAGAGGTTCAGAAATCAATTTGACAATTTAAGGCTGCACTACTTTGAACATATCTAACCTCACACACTGGAAAAGTGAGATTATGTTAAAAATTAAGCAGAACTGGCTCAAGCTAAGATTAACTGATTCTACATTAACAACACATAAAAAGCAATCAAATTAAGTCAGTCTCTCCTTCCACAACAATTAGTATCTCTCTACACTCAGTATATTCTTGTATGTAAAAATGTAACCAGTGGTATTTCACAAATTTCCTGAGTTTTGTTTTCATGTGCTCAAATCTTCCTCAACTCAAAATTAGAACTAAAGAAACAACCTCCAGAAGAAGGTGACACAAATACAAGAGCATCCCAAAAGCCAAGAATTACCAGTGTTTAGTGGAGCTCAAGTGCTGAACTTCCAACCATTTGTACCCTTGTTGCTCTCCCTCTGCCTGTTTCTCTACATCCTCACCCTCACACTTCCTTAGTTTGCTAACTTTTCATGGCTGAAGTTTTCAGCATGTACAAATGGATCTTAATGGTGTGTGAGACACTTGTTGCCTTCTTCTGAGGAGATGTGCAAAACACACACCCTTAAAGAAAAGAGACAGACAGCAGATCTTGGGAAACTGACCATGAGGACCTTTGTTACTCGAAGTGTTTAAGCAGAAACAAATGTATTGTGGAAAAAAGCTGCTTCAAATCCTAATGTTTCTACCTACTCTGGGATATTTATGATTATTATGATTCTGCAGCAAGTGACATTCCAAAGAGTCAACAAAATTTCCATGTGTAGACCTACCTAACAATTCCACTGCATAAGAAACCCTCTGATAAAAACATCTTATATTCCCTATGCAAAGAACAACTACTTCCTAAGCAAACCAGGTGCTTTTGTAGTTCTCACCTGTCCCCAGATCCAGAACAAAAGTAGTAAAGAAAAGTAAGAATGAACCATGCCAAAGACTCATAGCTGCTGATTAATAAGAGACTACAAAGCAATGTGTCTGGTTTTTACAGTATGGGAAATGCACTGTTTAAGGATCTTTCCGTGCATGTTAAAATCTGAAGAACTTCAGGCAGACAAGTAGTACTAAATTTCATACTACTATTGTGACTTCTGTCACAATATAATATGAAATATGAAAATATGATGTGGCAAGAACTAATTTAACTTACAAAAAAAATCTTTACTTCATTAAGGGAAATGAATTTGAAAAAATACAATTTGATTGAAATATCCAAATCTAGCAAGAAAGAACATAAACACATGCATTTGATCAAACAATTATTTAACTCAATTAAAAACTCATTTATTCTACCATCTTATTAGCAAATGTTCCAGTGACTTACTAAGCACTGATTTTGCAGAGTCGTCACTTATCACTGGAAAAAAGCCAAAACAAACTACTCAAGTCTATTTCTACTTAAGGAAATCAAGAAAAGTTTTAAAAAGCTTTTATATTCCATAGGTACAATGTGTATTTGAATACTGTTCATACACAGCCTAAACATTATTTTAATGAAAATCTCAAGAAAAGCTCAGTAGTTCCTCATTGTAACAAAACCAAAAGATACTCTACCCTTCATGCTGACTTTAAGCATATTTTAAGATAAAATAAGCAGCTAAATTCAGAAAAATATTATAAACACCCAGAAAAGTAGCCCTTTCTTTACTAATGGTTCATAACTAATGCTTAGTAATGTACCTGTTTCTGATAATCTAGCATTTGGTTTCACCTTCTGATCCCCAGCTTAGAAAAGTCACATAAATACTATTCTATCCTTTAAAAAAAAACCCACTGTAGTTACTACAACTGAGCATTTGTAACCATAAATGTCCATTCTTGATGATGTTGTTTCATTCTTAACCTCCTGCAGAAAGCAGTTTCAGTATAACTGTCTTATATGAAAACTAGTTCTCCATTTTGAGACTACCTTTAAATATAATTCCCTTTTTTTTAATCATAATAGGACAGAAACTTCAGACTTCTCAATACATTTGCAAGCAGCCTTGCCTTCCCTTATCAGTATTTTTCCCAGTTTTATTTTACAGCCTAGTTATTTGTTAGACATAACTGCCAGCTGAAAGTGGATTTTCATCAAGAGAGAAAACTGTACCTCATATTCAGCCTTCTCCATGGTCAAATCAGTTTTTAGATTGCATACCGATACATCAAACAAACTAAAGAATCCCAAAAATGTGGCTTAAAATGTCCTGGTGGTTAGTTTGCTTTTTGAAGACATGGAGAGCAGCATTTCCTGCCCATTTCACTTTCATATGATTTTCCACACCAAATAAAAAGCATCTGAAGACCAGGACTCTGCATAGTTCAGTGGTTAAAATATGCCATGGTTAAGAAGCAACTAAAAACTGGATGTTAGAATGAAGAACATCTGGCAATTTCATCTTAAGCAGCAATAGTGGCAGTGAGTTTAGCCACTTCTGAAGAAACTTTCAATGTCTTCAGATTGCTGTAGCCATACTCCAAGACCATTTAGGAGGTAACTCAATCTGACACAGTCACAGGCTAAAATGGCAACCATGGAAATGGAGTAATGAAGAGACACAAAGGAACAGCAAGACAACAAAAACACTCAAAACAAAGCATGATGAATGTGTGTGACACTCACAATGGTGCTTGTTTCATGTGAGCACTCTTTGTGAGCAAGATTAACATTACTCCAAGGATTAATAAATTTCTTAATGATACAATTAAATTCAAGTATATATTTTCATGTGTATTTTTTACAAAGAAAATCAGCTAATGCATTTCATTGTAACATTTATAGACAAACAAACTGGAAATACTAAAGCAGAAGATAAAAAATAGCACTATGCTGACAAAACAAATACAAGAATGGACTTTGAATCCAATAAAGCTTTCACTGACCTACCAAAATTAGCAAATTGAGGTTTGATTTTT
Organism: Cisticola juncidis; assembly: GCA_013400215.1. NCBI lineage: Eukaryota > Metazoa > Chordata > Aves > Passeriformes > Cisticolidae > Cisticola > Cisticola juncidis. The sequence goes on from VXBR01001107.1 coordinate 59,281, forward strand.
TTCACTGTCTTCTTTTGAAAGGAGTATTGTTTTATGATACTGGTAATACAGTTATTTTTCTGCACTGCTTAGAAAATCTTGCACTGCACTCAGCCGAGTCTTAGGCAATCATAAAAAAAATAAATCAGATACACACGGCTGATTTGATTTTTTGAAAGCCTCTAACTTGAAACAAGTATAAAACCACTTGAGGTATTAGAAAACAAAGTAGAGCATCTTAAACTGTAAGACTGTATACTTTCATTTAGGTAGTTTAGTGTTTAATAAAGAAAACAAAGCTTGTAGCATAGAATTATAGATATGTATCTTTGAGAATGAGTTTCTGAGAAAGTAATCTGAAACATTTTATAGGAACAAAAGAAATGACAAACGGGCAATTTACCCTACCTTACACTGCATATGCTTTCTAGCAGTAACATTTTCTAGTATTTACTCCATTAGCATATCACAACAATATAACCATTTCCACAATGACAACTTTGTCAAAAAATTGACTTTTGGTTATTGCTTGGGGTTTTTTTTTGTTGTTGTTTGGGGGTTTTTGAGTAGGGTATGTTTGTTAGCTGGGATTTTTTTACAAGCACAGCTGTTGTGATGAGTATTTCTGTACATTTAAGTGTAGAAAACCATACTGTTAAGAGAACTAGCATTTACATCTGTACACATGTAATTTGATAGTGAAATAGCAGTTATGGATTAAATACATAACCTTTCAGTTAATATTTATAGTCCCCACCTCCTTCTTTGAGCCAAAATATTTTCTTCAAGTATTAGAAACTGTTGCCATTATCTCCTCCCATACAGAAGATGATACCACTACATTTTTGGTAGGTTGGGTTTAACAGAACTGAAAGGTTCATCTTCCATAAAGACAAAACCTCAGATACATTTTATGCCTTTTAAAGTATTTTCAGTGATTCATCACCTCACTTATCTCAACAGAAAACAGCTACATGGCTTTTGTTGAAGCAGTAAGAACTACTGCCAGATAAAAACAAGTGCATCCCACACTCAACTTACTCAGTGACCACATTATAGATTAACAAAAACCAAGGAAGGCCAAGTTTACATCAACAGCCACTTGCATACATTTCAGAAATCAAGAGGGAAGAGCATATGTTTCAAGAATAATGCTGAAATTGTGAAGTCTCTCATTAACTGCATTAACATGCACTCTGAGGTGCTCGGGTGGAATTTGGCAAGTTTTTAATTCAGTTAAAAAAACCCAGATTATTTGATGAGATTTTAAAGGGAGAAGAGGCTGACAAAGCAGATGGCATTATCATTGTCAGTACAGTGAACACACACAATAGTAACAACATCTAGAGGTTAATTTCCACATACAAACTAACTTTAGGTAGTTGTTATGACTGCTAGTGACAACATGTGAAGTTGTTTCCCCAAACCTGCAGATATGTTTCTAATGCAGCAATGCATTAGAAACATTCCCTCCATCCTTAAATATGGCATGTTTTCTAAGCAAAACCACCAAGTAAAGGCCGAAGTGCACATGCAGTGAATATCAGCATGACACGTATAATCTGCTTATGTCAAATATATCTCCTTACATTTGCTGTGTGTATCTGATATATACCATTCTAATACTATAATCACAGCTAAATGAGAACTATTGAAGCATTTAAGTCATGAAGTTAAGTAGTAAATTAGAAAGGCTGTGCTGTAAGCGACTTACACATACAAATTATCATTTATCAATTATCAATTATCATCACATAAACACAAAAAATAAAACCATTAAGGTACTGGAAAATAAAACACTGAATATCAACCTTCAGAAAATTAGGATCTGTCATATTTTCAATTAGGTATATTTATGCTAGATAAACAAAATCGAGACTTGTAGTACATCTGATGAACTACCTCCGAGACTACTTTGAGTGTGAGCAATTTAGTCCCCAACATTTAATAAAAGGGTCACTACAGCTAAAATATTTAAAATAGTTCTAATTCTCTAAAATTTTAGTGGTCACAAAGAGGAGAAAAACATCTTAGAAAGGTGATAATGAAAAGATTTTTTTCTTTTCCTTAGTGTATTAAATGGCTAAGCATAATTTTCAGTACATATATAATGCACTCAGACCAGTTCCATCCTTATTTGGTACACTGCATACATTTTTAACCAAGATTATAGGGTTGGAGGCATTTTGGTGTTTTGTTGTTGTTGTTACTTGTTTTTTGTTTTGTTTTGTTTTTTAGTTCTAGCTCAGTTACCCTAATCACTTTTCAACATCAAAGCCAGATAATAACTTGTCTCATTATGGGAAAGAACTGATAATTATTGTGGGAGTAGGACCAGCTCAGTCTAGCTCAAAAATATCTGTAAAATATGTATTAATGCAAAAACAGAGGATATGAACACAAGTGTAATACATTACTAAAACACCATTTGTGCAGCAGGAGAACAAAGTTGACATTTAGTGTTTTGAAGTCTGATATACAAAAAATATCAGCATCTGGAGGAAATTTAACAGATCAGTGCAGAGGTTTTGCCTATTTCTCATTGCAGAGGTTCCAATGAAAAATTCAGCTAGTGGCAGAGAAAAGGAGTTCTCTGCATACAAATACCTGTATCTAATACTCTTTCCCAGAACTACATTTAAGTATTACATAATGCAGTAAATGTAGGAGTGATTTTGGTAATATGTTAAATTCCTTTAAATTATATTATATTTAACTGGGTTTTTAAGCACAGCTTCATATGTCAATGAGAACAGTACAGGTTCAATCAGACGTCCAGAAACGAGAACGATCTCCAGAAACTTTATCAAATTTGTTAGTAAGCACTACGTGGAGCAGGAGAGAACAACTTAAATCTCTCTTCTAAGTACTGTGGTATTTATGTTTCATGGCACACATGAGTCAGTCCACCTGAGTGCTGTTTAACCTCTAACTCACCTCATCCAGAGAGCTGGTGCCATCAGCACAGTTGAAACACTGAATTGTTCACATTACGTTCACAACCGAGTAAAATCTCTTCAACGAACACACACATGCTGCAAGTCAGCTGGCTCACAAAAACTGAGCACAGTATTTAGCACTCCTTGGACAGTCAGTAAACAGACCATGCCCACACAGACTCTGCACACCATATTTAATAACAAATACTGATACAAATGTATCTATGTTTTCCAGTAAACCTTTATTAAGAAGATAGCAAACAATCAGTGATGAACAGTAGCACCTTGTTTTCCCTACAGGATTAAGAGCTGATGCCTTCCCTTCTTGGACATCAGCAATACGTGTTTAATGGTTTAAAAAATGGATTATCATAAACAGTTTCGCCTACCTTAAAAATCACTCATCTATTATTTCTTACTGGTGATATTCTCTAAGTAACATTAAAACAGGTGGTACAACAAATTAGAACTTTTAGGATTTTTTTTTATTATGACAAATCAGGATTTGTTTCAATTTAAGATTCTGCCATTTTCAAGTCGTTCTGTTATTTACTAGCACCACAAGTATCAAATTTTCAAAGAGTAACCTTGAGTCCTACTCAATTTTTAAGTTCTCTTTACTAGTATCTGTATTTTGACACTATAACACTATTTAACAAATGAAATACTACTTCCAGTTATGTCCCAGAATCTGCCAAAATAAATAGCACACGATATAATTTCAGATAGAAAACTGAGGTTATATTAACCGGCTGATTAATTTTAATAGATATATTGCTTGCTACAATAAAAACTGAACTGTTTTTATGAAGCACCACCATACAATTAAAGTCCCAACTCCACAGCATAACCATCTTACAATAAAAATATCAATTTATTGCATTTCATAAAATCATAGGACAGTTAGGGTTGGAAGGGAACTTGAAGATCGCACAATTCCAAACCCCTGCCAGGGGCAGGGACACCTTCCACCAGACCAGGCTGCTCAGAGCTCCATCCAACCTCGCCTTGAACACTTGCAGGGATAGAGCATCCACAGCTTCTCTTGGGCAACCACAGTCTCACCACACCCTAAGGGTGAGGAATTTCTTCCTAACATCTAATTTAATTCTATCTTTTTTCAGTTTAAATCCATTCCCCCTTGACCTATCCTAGAAGACCCTCTCCAGCCCTCCTGTAGGGTCCCTTCAGGTCCTGTAAGGGTGCCACAATTTACAAACCGTAATTCTGCAATGTTAGCTTTGTTGGTGGAGTTGACTTGCCCATTACAGATTATTACAGATTATTTGCATTTGCTCCTGACTGAGCAGAATATCAGCCAGTGATATAGTGATCATTCAAAAAGCTCAGAATCTTTGTGATCACTGCAGCTGTAAGCTAGACAAACCAGATTATCCATGTGATGTCAATAAAATATCATTTTTACCCAGCAGACCACATCCTAATGCTTAAAATGCTCCTTCCGAAAAAAGAAAAAAAATGCATTTAAAAGTATAGCTGGGATTTAGAATGAATTACTAAATCCTTTAAATCCACATCGTTCACCTCTAATAACCTCTGCTGAAGGCTTTGAGAGCATGTTTAACTGACAAACAGCTTTACAAACCTCATGTAAATACATTAGACCAGAACTATAAAAATGAAATAAATAAAATAAAAATCAGGCTAGCTTTCCAGGTCCTTTTAATAATGGTAATACAGTTTTCTTGATTAAGGAACAAAGTAATCTCAAAGGACAGATTAAAAGATAAAAACAAACCAAAAGTAATACACTGAAGGATACAACTTTTTTTTTCTCCAAATTCTAAATTTGCAGTTTAAAGGAGGACCTGAGTAAATTAAAAGCAAATATTTGGTGTTGTTTCTGTTAGGTACTAAAAATTTTTCATTTTCCTGTAGAAAAACTACACCTCCACCATATAGTTTTGGCATTAAGATAACAGAACCTCAGATGGAAGATAGAAAGCAATCCAGATCTAAAGGAAGATCCACATTTTTTGTTAAAAGTGAATGCAGCCAGAAGACCTTACATTATATCATCAAAGAATCAAGAAATTTCAAAACACTGAAGATGTAAGAGAAGCAGCAGAAGTCAGATAACAGACTTCAAAGGCAGAGAGAATTTCCAAATAACTGTTAAATTACTGACCTTTAACATAAAGCAACAAAAGTTGTGTATTTTTGTTTTTTACTGTGCAGAATGAAAGCATCACTTGGAAAAAAGCTAATACTATAAATAAACTGCATTAGGTATACAGAAGGAATAAAGTCAAGTTTAAGTTCTGTTGATATTTACTCTGATATTTTTTTATAATGTAACACATAAGTAATATTGGCATTGGCCTAAACGAGTTACAGAATTCAAAATGAAGATCCACAAGGAGCTGCTGTGCTAATTAAAAAAGGGAACCAGCACTTCAGAAATGGCATCATGCACTAAACACAAGAGAAGATTTTCAAATTACTATACAGCTCCACAACCATAAATCTCTCTATACAGAGGTACATGAAAAAAAAGTCAATCTGCCTGAACACAATACATCAAACTCCCTGAGCAAAGCAGCTCAGATATCTCTAATCTCTTTTATTCAAGCCTGAAAACCTTATCTGTGCATCATCCCGCTACATACAATCCACCTGAACTTTCACGTACCACAGACAGGAAAAACATACAAACACATGAATTAATGCAAGACTACCTCAAAATGATAGAAAACCACACTAACAGTGCTACTGTCACAAGCAGAAGCTGCTCCTTTTATAGGAAGAAAGCCAGCTCTTAACATTAAGACAAATGAGACCCAACTATCACTGCTGCAGTCCTGTAGAAGCTGACACTGAGCTGCTCGGTTACACCTCCCTGCCACAAACACTCCAACAGCTTTAGAAAAGGGTCAGCCCAATTCCCACCAAGAGCAGGAGAGCTGGAATTTCCTGAGCCCTGTCCATCCTGTCAGAGTATGCCACAGCACAAGGAACACTAAAAAAAGAAAAAGGGAAAGTCGTCTCCACTTAAAGGCTTTAAGCTGTATTACAGTCTCATGTCTTTAGCCCACAGCTTCTTTCAGGGACCTGTTCAAGCCAGCATCAGATGGCACCGACACAGACACTCCCTGTGAGTACAAAAGGGACAGAAAGGCTCCCTCACTACCCCTTCACTTGCTGAGGAACCACACATGAGGTATTGCTCTTCACTTCTCTTTTGAGTCAGCTCTAAGACAGTGGGAACAATCAAGTCTGGGTTCAACAGTTAAACTGGTTCTTGAGCAGAAACTGTCAAAATCCCGGACATGAAGAAGAAACAAAGAGTATCAAGCAGGGTGTCTTTTGACTAAAGTGCTGGACTTATTTCAAACTTACATTCAAATAGTCTTCACTGCAAAACCTAAATGTAGTTTCAAGTTACACATCAAATATGAAGCTTTTAAGCAATTAGACACAGATTTTTCCAAACATTAACTTTCATTTTCAAAGTCCATCAAACATAAAATCATATTTAAATCACATGGCACTTTTCTATCTCTCTAATAAAGATGGGGATTAAGATATATAAAGTTTTTACCATCCAACGGCATTCATGCTTTCATCTATTAGAAAATTAAGCCTTTTTTTTCCTCCAAATTAAGCATTAAACTTCAAGATACTGTTTCCAAGAGTCCAATATGGAGCAAGAAATCATCAAAAGTAAGTTACTGTAAAAATTGCCTAACAAACTGCTTGAATCAAAAATAAATAAGCAAATTTTCAAAGCAGTTTTATTTGGACAACAAATGAAGCATTCATATCTTTTTTACACTTAACAAGCCAAGTTTTAGAGTAGTTTCATGAAACTACTCGCACCAAATTAAAAATTTAATGTTACTAATAAAAGCACTCTTACAAGATTTGTCCTTCCAAACTCTTTAACCTTCTCTGTCACTAGGGCTGACTGATAAGCCACCAGCTGTTTTTTTTCTTCTCGGTGCTACAATGCATTCTCTTCCTTTTTAAGGCTAGTACACCCAAGCAACAAACAGCAGGACTTTAGCCAGCTGCTAGAATGTCACAAACCTATATATTTAGCTCCCATCTCATTTACTGCCATCCCTCAGTGTCAACCATTTGATGTCCCTTTTGCTCCAGCCTCCTGACATTCCTCACTGAGCTGACAACACTGCGGGCAGGATCAGCAGACAGGAGATACAAGAACACACAGCAACAAAGCAGAGACCTTATCAGTTACCAGAGACAGAAGGCATGCCTTGTCAAACACACTCAACCAAAACACATTTCGGGGTTTGCTTCCCTCCCACCACTCCTGGACTAATTTCTACTGCTTAAAAATTGTGCAGTTGTTCGCATAAATATTAGATCTTCAGTGAAATAGCAATTTGTTATTTTTGCATGTTTAATTAGCAATATTGTTTCTTCTAATAGGGCAAAAACCCCTCCTGTTTGTACAATACTGGCTTCACCTTTGCTTTCTCAATACTTTTTTGTACATTATAATATAAACTAAAGTCACATTTTCTTTCCATTTAATATTGTTTGTAACATTAGCCCTTTTGCTCACAACACAAGTTTAAAGAGAATCTCAACTGGGTAGTTTCAATTCCACTTCAAATAACTAAAATAATATCCCTCAAAATTATTTTTTTTATGCTACATGTTCTGTTCATGTAAAAACACTAATCTAATTACTGTCGTATTTTGGAAATAATTGGATTTTAAATTGCTTAGAATTATCAACATAAGTGAGAAAGCTGTAAAGATAGACAAATTAACAATTTCATGGTTTTAAAATGGGAATCTCTGTTATCATTAGATTCCCATTTGCAATTATTTAAAGGCCCACAGAACCATTTGGTAGTTCCCTCCTTTAAGTGGTCATAAAAACCTTTAAACAGTAATTGAAAGATTGTTAACAGAAACTCTCTCAGGAAATCAGATCCTGTGAACAATCTAATAGTAGGCATGCTTAAGCGAGATAGCGAATAATCTGTTTCATCCTATTCACTAAGATGAGGTTTTCAGAACAGTGACAAAACATCAGTTTCAGTAACACCAGGAGATGAGTAAAAATTGTTCAATTCCATGCTCTACTTGGAAATTGTGACACATTTATCTAGAGAATTAACAAGTTGTGCTGTGTGTAAATCGGTCTCGCAAACCTAACTGTGGGATTCAGCAGTGCCCTCTAAGCCTCACAGTTTACATCATTAAACTCATATTCCAACAACAAAGGATCCTCAGGATATACAGTCCAACAACTAATTTCCATAATAATACCTTTTAATTAGATGTGACTACATATGATGTTACCCAAGGCACTTAAAGTTGGCAATTTAGCTGTAGACTACTTCCATTTCTCAGTAATTAGAAGTGAGAAAGATACATTTAAGTTGGAGCACCACTGCAGATAGTGATACTATGGTTAAAAACACTAAAGCAGAGATGGAATTCTTGTACTTAAGGGACATTATTCTCTTTTTTTAATTTACCAGATAAATGCAGTCACTTCTCCTCCTCTCAAAAGGAAAAACTGACTTTGCAGAAACAGGCTTTGAGGTTATACTCAAGTTTATGCAAAGAAGAAGTGCTCAGTAACCACTTCATTTTATTTTTATTAGTTACTGGAACTTTAGACAAAGTTCTTCATCCCTCTGAGGCAACAGATTTTACGCTGAATTATTCAGTCTCTTATAATTCTAAGTTGTAAAAATGTATTTATTTGCCACCTTGAAAGATGGGAAGGGAGGAAACACAGAAATTACACACTTCCAAATCAGAAGACCTCAACACACTACTGCAAAAATAGCAACTACTATTTTTTCCTCCATAATAGCACTCTTTCGTAAGCAAAGTTAAAAATAAAGCAGTAAAGCATCTCACAAGCAACTAAACCCTATGATAAAGATGCATAGTATTGTTTTGTGGATAAAGATAGGTCTTACCAATTAGAGGGGTGATTAAACTTTCCATATTCAGGCAAGGTATTTTGGGAAAAAATGCATTTTATCAAGCTTCTGAAGTGAGTGAAAAAGTAAGGTGTTTAACATTCCTAAACATAAACATACTTTTCTCATTCATGTGCCTGATTTTAATTGCTTAATTTAGCTGACTAAATTGTAATTTATAATCAGAACCAATATTAGATAATTTTTGCTTTGCTCCTTTAACTTTTACACACATTTGAGAATTGGTAACACAACTGCAATCTCATTCATAGACTAGGAACTCTATAGTTCAATAAATTGAATTTTATGCATTCATAGGGGAAGGTGAATCAGAATTCTTACCTCATTTAAGACAAATCAAATTCCAAAATATCTATTTCTATCTTTAAATATATTGAAAATACTTCCTCGTATTTCACAAGTAGAACTACAAAACCTCACTTGCTAAATAAGCATCATGCCTAGTCATAGCTTTGTATGCAGCTTATATCACTTCACCTTCATTAGGGGTTTCTTTTACCGAACTAGGTCTAGAGTTTCATGCCATGAAAATACTGAAAAACACATCAGAGAAAGTAATTGTAAAGTCCTTCATCAAAACAAAAGCAATCCCTCTTCCAAAATTCAGAACAAAATTCAGTGGGATCATATAACTGGTAGCATTTCTTGTTCTACTACAGACTTTAAGGGATATACTTCAATCAAGTGTAAAAGAACGTACGGTTAGAAACTCAATGCTGTTGTACACGGATTTCTTCTAAAAAAAATAGAAATAATAGATTTCTCACTTCTAACCACATTTGAAGTGAAAAATTAAACTAATAATTCCATTCACCTTCTGGAAGCGTTGTTACAAAAAGTCTTCTCTATATATTTACAGCTACCGTAATCAGTAAACTTGCAAACTCAAACCTAAATCTGAAGAACCGGTCAGAAACACAGAAGGCAGCTCAAAGTATAGCCCTCAGTATTTCCTTTGGTGTTCTTAAGGTCTAATCTGCCTTGTTTGCTCTAAATGACTTCTGCTAAAAGCTCTAGGCAAACACCTTAAGCCTATGTTCTAACTGTAAGAAGGCAATACATAAAAAGACAAATGAGAGAAGACTGAAAGGCACCTGAAACACCTTACACCAAAGGCCACCTTGTTGAGAGCATTTCAGAGTACAAGCCCTACAACATAAGCACTACAGAGTTATGTGCTTCAGCCAGCATCAAGCACTGAGAGCTGCAGTATTTAGTCCAGTAATGCATTAACAGTAGCACCTTTGGATATCAAATCATATTGAATCTATTATCCTAAAGATCTAAAATTACAAAACTACTAAAAGAGCAGCTTATCAACAATTGCTGCATTCAGACTTCATTTCTAACTAACTCGTGCCATTTACTTGGGATTTTGAAGTAAGGAGATGGGTACTACTACTTCTTAAAGTTTTGTGATGTGATCACTGCAGACACTGCAACAGAAAAGGAACTACCTCATATTTATCACAGGAGAAAGAGCAGAAGGAAGAGTTCTATCATAAGGCCTGGAGATGTACTTTGGGTTTACATGTCAGCCTTGCTGTATTCAGTGACTTGGGATTTAGAGATATGTATGTTCCAGTCCTACCTATATTACAAAGCCAGAGTTTCAGGTCTCTCTTGTTTTAGCTTGCCCATCAGCTGACTCACAGAAAAAAGTGAAGCCCTTCACAAAGACTCAAATGCCAATTTTTCCAGTCTTAGAGGCAACATTTGCACTTGCAAAAGAAAAAAAGGACATGCAAAATATTATTGCAGCTAAAGTATTTTGAAAAAATCTCATGAGACTGAAGCTCAAGATGCACTGTTTGAGAATTTGTGTTGAATTACATCAACTTTGCTTTACTTTTAATGCAAGTGACATTTATTTTACAAAAAATGGTGATCAAATTGTCAAGTAAGTTCAAATGGTAAAATTCAAGCAATTAGATTAAATATTATGACCCAGACAACTAAGATGTTGATGTGAATAATATATTAATTATCATCAGTAATAATTATCACTTAAAGACATTAGCAATACAACATTTCCAGGTCATTTCCAGATGGAACAGCAATACAGAGATATCTATTTAATGCACCATTCACATTTTTAGATTATATGTACTCCACAGGGAAAAAAATCTGGTGAACTGCTGCATATTTAAGACAACTTTAAATCATAATTTAATTTATCATCTTCCCAAAACAACCAGCCCCTGTATCACTGACCACAGGGGAGAGCCCTGTGTCCTCTGACACCACAGATGACAATGTTTGCAACTCAAACTTTTGGGTCAGTATGTTCTCAGTGTTTATAAGCCACACAGCTGTGAGGTATTGATCAGGCTTACATCAGTACTCCAAAGAGACAGAAACCTTCTGAAAAAGCATTAATCAAGCTCAGCAACTGAAGTGTTGGCTGAATGAATGTACACGATTAGGACAGGTGCATGAGCTTTCCTGAAGAGAGGAAGTGTTATACTATATAAGAGACAACCGAGTGCAAATAAGGTGTAAAAAGTCACTGGCTGCTCATCAAGCAAAATGATTTTTCTTAAAGTACTGAGTATATTGGAAAGAAAAAGAATTCACTCAGTTTCAGAGCAGTGCAGCAAATTTCAAAAGGAATCAGTGCCTTCACAGAATTCACTACTATACACTGCTCCTTAAGAGAAAAGAAACATACAAGTTTGGAACTGTGAATTAGTATTATGCCAAAGTGACTGAAATTAAACAACAATCTCCAACTAGTGTTCTTATTAGCACTAAAAAATAGAAGAGACTAATTTCATAAATTGAGTAGATCCATACTAGAATTGATGAATATCTATTAGCTACAGAAACCCAGAATCTCCTATGCAGAGATACCTATTGACACGGCATTTGTGTTTTGTTTTAAATCCAATATTCCATACCAAGGCAGGTGAACAACAGTTCTCAGGCAATGAAAAAAAATGGAAAAAGGGAGGAAAGTTTATTCCTGAAGCTGGATTTGTGTACAGTCTTCCTCTCAAAAGGACTCATATATATAAGACAACCAAGTGACCAATATCAACGAGACACATATGGAGGAGCAAAACTCTGTTCTTTTGAAATATGGAACAAATTCAGAACTGAAATCGATCCTATAGATGCAGCATTACACTGAAAACTTCTCCTTGATAAGAGATGTACACTTTTAAACATATTAGTAACTTCAGAAATAGCATAACCTCAAAACAGCACACCTGTTTAAAAAAAATGTTGCTCAAAAGGCAACATTTTCTTTTCTTCCTTTTTTTAAATTAATATGCACCTCCAAGGTTTGTGGGCAGACTTACTCTAGTAACAAACAATCAACCTTTTACCACTGAGGGCATGTAAATCAATTTTTTACCTATGCATATGGTTTAGGAGAGAGACAAAGAAAAGCTGGTATTCTGACTGGAACTCAAAACTACATTAAATAGCAATTCTAGATGGGTCTTGGTGCCATCTTATCCTAGCAAAAATCAGAGCAAACACAATTAGCTAAGACTTGTGTTTCACTGACCTAACCATATGGAGTTACCAAACTCCTGCTGTCCTCTGACTGGAAAGCATAGAATTACCTTTCCAAGGGCAACTCCATAAAAATCTGACCATACAAACAGTAATATTTAAACTACAGAGCTACCAAAAAGGAAGAAGTACCTAATGTATGTGTCAAAAGCTCCACACTTGTGACCACTCCAGGGGAAGGGGCTGAAGGCAGCACGGTATTATAAATGCCAGGTTAAATTTCTGGGGAAGGCACCACATCTTTGTGCTACAGTTCTCCTTTTGTCAACTAATCAGAGAGGAAAAAATATAACCCTCAATAAAGGAGTTTTGTCTCTGTATTTTCTCCTTCCTTAAAACACTGTGCTTCTCAAATCCCATATCCTTCAGAAGTCTGTTTCCACTCTAAAGCAGGTCGAAGACCTGTTCCTGACTTTGAGTAACAAAGTACAACTATTAAGGATTCTGACATCTAAATGGTAACTTCTAAATTTACCTATGTGTTTTAAACACAAGCTCTACCCTTCTCTTTTAAGTATTGTTTCAGCACTTAGTCAATGTATTTCCATGTTTACTGCAGTCCCCAATCCTAGCTAAAGTACATGGGACATTAATTTACAAAAAACTACCAACAGGTTCAGCAGGTGTACTCAAGCGTACCTGGCCTCACAATAGCAAGTAAAAATATTGTGCTGAAGCACGTCCTTGTCTCTTTGTAACATTCCTCTTTCCTAAAACAAACATTTCAAAGAACAAACTGAAAAAACCCCCAATGTAAAACAAAATCAGTATGCCACAAATATCTGCCTCACAGCTGACCTTTTATTATTTGTATTTGCACCCAGCTCTCCTAGACTTAAGTCTTGCAAGAGCTGCTACACAAAGTAAAAGTTCTGAGGAAAACCAGTTCATCAAAAGCAAGCACAAGCTGACACCAGAGAGTTGTAGCACATAATCAATTGAAAACACGCACCCAAATATTTCTGTAATCCGTGAAAGAAAGAAACATATGCACATAAAGTGCAGAATTCAAAACGGAAGAGTGCATTAAGAAGACAGCTCTGATCAAACAGATTGCCCACTGAAAGCCTCATCTGCCTGACTAAAATGAGATTAGCTATAATGAAGGGCTCTACAGGAGCACAATCAATTATGTTGGATGTTGACTGCTAGACCTATTTCAAAAAGTTCTGCTGGACACCTCCTTTGCAACCGCAAATTTGATAAATCCACAGTTAAACATTTTTAATAAAAATAATTTATTAGAATAATTTTAGTTATTTCATCCACAGAAAAGTAACAAGTATCTTCAAACTAACTATTTAGACTAATTTTCTAGACTGTTATTCTCCTTTAGGACTTGGCTTCCCCATATACACTCGGTCCTCTTCATCCATGGTGCACAGAGGCACCCAAATGTCCAGCACTGGCTGCTAATGGCAGATTAGGCGGTTCCCACCCTTACAAACTGGACATGTATACTGATTAAAAAACAAAAAACTCCACTGCTTGCTGCAGGGAGTGTCATATACATGCTCTGTATATGGACATGGCATGTGTATCAACATGCATATAAAACTAGGAGTTTAACATTATGATGCTCATTTGAAGAAGTCAGTAATAGAAGCATCAACATAAAAACGTGGTGTCCGTGTTGAACAAATATGTTCAACTTTCCTAGCAGTATTAGATACAACTCATTTCTTCTCCCAGATATACTTTGAAAAATACTAAGGGGAACATTGTTAAGGCAAATGTTATTTACTAAGCTCTTACTTTATTTCTCTTACTTCCACCCTACCTTCCTTTTCTTTTTATTTACACACACTGAAAGACTACAGGATGTAGCCTCTGCAAACAACAAAATCAGTAAGAATAAAATGGGAACATTAACAGATAAATGACAGGGCAATCACCTGATTTAATTGCACTAAATTCTTGAAGAGTCTAAGAGGGAAAAATAATGCTGATATGGACCAAGTTATTGGTACTGCTGAGCTGTTGCTCAGCCCACAAGACTACATTAAGGGACTAAAGGACAGGATTCTTAATTCCCACGTATTCTAGACTGTCTTCCATCCTTCTGCTTCCAAGTACAAGAATGCTCTGGAGATTTGACTGGCTTATTTATGAATAAAATTTTGATGTCTGTCATCCTGCACCAAAAAACCCTTAAATCAAAACACCCATCCAAAACAAAAAATAAACAAAAAACAAACAACAACAACAAAACAAAACAAAAAAACAAAAACAAACAAACAAACAAAAAAACCACCACCAAATTTCCCAAACTAGAGTGTTTGGCATGGTTCAAAAATAAAAAAACAACTGTCAAAAGGTGATTCATATGGTTAGTAATGGAAGTTTAGCTAATAAAACATTAGATAGAAAGGGTAAAAAAAAATTCATACAGATATTAAGACATGCCTCCATTTTAACAGCATCTAAACAAAGGGGTCCTTTCTCAGTCCATTCCCTTACCATGTGCAACCAGAGCACATAGAGCTTCTCATGAATATATAAAGTTTGAAATCAAAATTAAATTTTTTGTTCCCATTAATTTTATTAGAATGTTTTTTCCAATGACCCCATCAGGACTGAAAATTAGTGATCTAACTACTTTAGTTATTTCATAGACATTTGTACTTTCATCAGTAGCTGACCATTTTTCAAATCTTCCTTCAGCCCTGCCATTGTTCTGTATCCTAAGTTTATGTACAGAGACCAGTAATATTCTCTCTCTCCTTCAAGTTGCAAGGGTAAACAAGGCCAAGTCTTTTAGCCTCCTTCCCTGTTTACCACTAGAGAATGAAAAGCTTAAGTAAAAGAATCGGAACAATAAATAAAGATGATGTTATCATTCTCCTAATCCATATTAGGGATGCTATTAAACTCTGATATTACAAATTGAAAAAGGATTTAAACACTTTGTCAGGAAGTTCCCCATAGTAAAGTGAGTCCCCTTGTTCATTGTTGTGTTGTACTAATTAAACAGTTTTAACTAAAATGGTCAGAAAGTACACACAAGCTGTTTATCACTGCTGGCCTTTGAGCTTCAGTATACTCAAAGGACATGGTACTTTAGATGCGATAATTACTGAGTTCTTACATTTTTACTGAGGAGGCACAGAAGAGTTCCAACAGAGAATTTCACATTAATCAGAGATAACAGGGTACTTATTAATAATAAAGCCATGATTATAATAGAAAAAACATTTATTCGGTTCAACATTTGTC
The DNA here is from genome assembly GCA_013400215.1 of Cisticola juncidis. Lineage (NCBI taxonomy): Eukaryota > Metazoa > Chordata > Aves > Passeriformes > Cisticolidae > Cisticola > Cisticola juncidis. The sequence goes on from VXBR01001107.1 coordinate 74,897, forward strand.
GGTACTAATTCCAAAAACTGTTTAAATTGATATCAGGCAGAAAGTTTAGTCTCAGGTCTTTAGGGAAATTCAAGAAAATTAATCATTTATCTGAAGCATAAGAAATGCTAAAGACTATTAACTATTCACCCACAAACAATAGCTTATCCTCCATTCTTCTGCTTCTTAAGAGCTCAACAAATTTTCTGACATCTTTTCTTTTTACTTTTTAAAATTCTGATGGATGTTATATCTCCATGAATTGCAAATGCCTTCGAACTGTAACACAAAAGTCTTACATGAGAGTACAAATATTACACTGTAGAGAACTTTTAACTTAATGGTAAAATATGGACAGTTAACAGAATGTCATTTCCTGGGTGCCTTCTGCCGAAGTTCCCTCAAGTTTCAGGAGCATATATATATGGTTCAGAAAAGCTACGTCTCTCAAATCTCAATTTTAATACCAAAATTTCTATTAAGATTAAACACCTTTCAAGGGTGCTAGAGAAAACAATACAAACACATCTAACTGCGTAACAGTAACTTCCTATGAAAAAAAAGTACCACAAAGGAGACCACCCCAACAGTTACACAATTTATCAGACTGTGACTACACAATGGAAAAATTCTCCTTATTAATACAATACACCAAAGAAAATCAAATCTTCCTTAGCAAGATTTTTGCGTATCTTCCACTTAATAGTACAGAAGTAGAAATTCAGACTCTGCACACCCAGCATTTAAAAACTACTGGCTGTTTCAGTCAACTTTTTGGCAAGGTGAACCTTTCATCAACTATGGCCTTCAAACAAATATTAGATTAAAAATACTCAATATTTACTGGTATGAAAAAAAAATAAATTAAGAGCCTTCAGGGGATTTTATATATTTATCTTACCTTTCAAGCCTAATTTTATATATTCTTTACTTTGTGTGGATAAACAAAGGATAGTAAAACAGTAATATCAAAGTGATGCAGGCTATGAAAATTTACTGTTTCACCTTTTGTGTAAGTTTATATATACACATATATAATGCATGCTTGTTTAAACTTATGGTAGATCACTTTTTTGTCTCACAAGTAACTGAGAATTCTGTGCACAAAATGGCACTAGAGTACTATTCAGTATTACCTAGAGTCAATTAACCAATATGCTCAAAATTCTAAATCAAAAATATTTACTTATTAGACCATCCTAACATTTTACTGGGTTTTTAATTTCTGTTACTAAAAATATTATTAAATATATATCAGAAAACCAGTTTCTGATCACTTCTCTGAGCAACTTTAGGTTTATCGAACTTGATATCTTTGTAATGTATACAAGATTGTCATATGGAAGAAAATTATGGCAATAGAAAATATCAACTAGATTTATCTGAGAAACTCACTCTCTTAGTCTATACAACATGTCTTTCCTATATCTGGCAACAATTAAATTCATTGCTGAATATGAGCAAGAAGTTTCAAATACTGTTGTGAAATTTCTCACAGGTAATAATTTCCATCTTTACACACAAATTTACCTTTTCTGGTGAAATTAATACTTAAAAGTGAATTTTACACTTTTTTTTTTAAACAAGTCGGAATCACTGTACTCCAGACCTTCTGAATGCTGTGCTAACCTGAACTCAAAGCAGGTTACTTAATTTCTAACTTGCAGAAAGATTTTAGAAATGGCCTACATAGCAAATCACAGCTTTTGATTGGTATGCAGTGGTATATTCTAGTTGATTAACCAATTATTGAGGCTGTGCAAATCCCATTCCAAATAGCAATGGACAAATACAGGAGCACACAGAAAACACAGGGCTTGGCTCCCCAGTGAAGCTTGAACTGCCAGGTCCCACCAGAGCGGCAGAAGCTTCACACTTTCTAGCACACACTTCATCTCACAAGAACCAACAACCTTTTTATTCTGGGTCACATGTATATAAATCACAAGCTTCTCCAACTTCCGAATGCTTAAGAGTTTATTAGAATAAATTAGTGACCACTTCAAGGCCGTTCTTCTCAGAGCAAACAAAGAACTAGCAGTAGCTAGTGAAATCATTACTTTGCCTAGAGACAAACTCTTTCCTGCTTATTTACGCTATATTTGACAATTAGCAGTGAAGAGCTAAGCTACTACACCCCTGATTTCTAGAACAGCAGCTTAACAGTCAAGGGACATCCAACACCTTTTTTCTTATTCATAATCCTCGTACAGCAGGCATCAAGTTCTGTAAAATCTACAACAAAATAACTAAGGCAACTCTTCACAAAGAATACATTGTCAAGTTACAAAACCAAGACTTCAATAACCAAGAAATATTTTAAAAAGCCAGTAAGCAATATAATTCTAAGATATATGGAGGTTGTAAGTCCAGAGCTACTTTGTGGAGCAATTGCATAGGACAATTCCTCTCAAAAATATGTAATTCTGACGAATGTCAAAGAATTACTGTTTTTGGTGTGGGAACATGTATGCCTGCACACATATGTATACAGGCACACATATGTTCAGTTTGAAAGAAAACTGCAACACAAGGGGAGAGGGATGTCCTTACTGCCAGTGCAAATTCCTTTAACAGTTTTTCCCAGTACAGGTATTTTAACCCCAAAACAAAACAACTACGTGAACTACGTGAAAACTCAAAAAGGGAGAAAAAACATTTGTCTAAGTATTCTGTTCTGAATAAGGGCTTGCACTTAATTTTCTTAAAGGAGCATGGCGCAGTGAAGTTTATTTAGAGGCCTGTGTGTTCTAAGCAGCACTACAATAAAAAACCTCCATTTGAAGAGATTAATTTAATTAAGCATACAAAGAAAAGCCACAGAAATACAGTAGTGTTACCTCCATTCTTGCTGTTCTGTACTTTCTTCCACCTTATATCACTTTAATGTGCAAATCCCTTATTTGGACCCTGCACTCCTCTACTGTAACAGAACCTGAAAATTCTGTTAGGGAAGAATAACACAGTTTCTTATCTCATCACTGATCAATGAAAACGGTTGGGGCAGCTGGGTTAGATTTTGAAAGGACTGTTTTCCCCAAGTAGTTTTTAGAAACACTTAAGACAAATGAATTCAAAACAGTTCCAGTTAAATGAAACCATTCTACTTCAGAAGGTAAGTGTACATTAAAACTCAACACCCCATGGAGAGCACAATATTGACAGGCAAGCAAAGAGTTTTGCTTAAGCAGGGTGGGTAAAAGGGAGAGGGCAGGACAACCAACCCTGAGATAAAGACACTTCTACAAGCAACAGAACCAGTTACACAGGTACGGGACAAACAGTAATTGAGACTAAGTACCGTCTCTAAATCATCTCTTAAGGGCTCCTAAGCATTCTGTAGCTGACTTTTAGACACACCAAGAGGAATAAACACCATCCCAAGAACTACTTTCCTCCTAAAATTCACCTCACAAGTGTCTCAGGACAATCCAATACTGAACTGAAAGTACTCAGGACACTCAATACTGAATGAAGAAGATAATTAGGATCTTACATCTATAGTTTAGCAATCCATACTAGTTTGGTATTTGACACAAACTTCTTCCACTCACACTCACAGCAAATCAAGCAAAGTGAAACAACCACTAATTCCCTAGTATCCAAAGCAACTCAGCATTGATCCAAGGGTAGCATCACACAAAATTTACACTTAAAGACGACCACAAGGATCAAAAAGTAATTTAGGGACTAAAAAGATATACTTACATCTGGATATTCTTTTACAGGCACATATAGTTTCTCTTGTAACTGTACAATAGGTCCCACAGCATCTGGTAATTCTGCACTTCTCTTCTCCGTACTACCATTTAATGTGTCGTTATACATGTCTTTCCGTACTCTGCTAATTTCTGTGGGGGGAAAAACGTATATTAGGCATTAAATACAGCAACAGATTATAATCTAACATGACAATCTTCTCATTCTATGATTTCCCATATCTTAATGCCATTTTTTTTCTCTTCTCACAAACACCATAGTAGCTGAAAAATCTGATCTGTCTTTGGTTTTTTTCTTCTGCTTTGTTTGGGGGGTTTTCAACTGATTTGGGTTTGTTTTTTTTTTTGTTAAATTGCAGCACCCATCCTTAAATGCCTTTCATGTCTGTAAATTTGCTACCTACTCATCCTGTTTATGGAATTCAGATACTGAAGCATGTGAACCTCCTCAGAACACTTACACAATTGCTCACATCATTTAAAAGGTGTATAAAAACAGTTCTTTTATGTTTTTCTTAATACTAAAGCAGCTAGAACGCAAAAAAAAAATTACGTATCTGTACCTTACACAAAAAATAGAAAAAAGTACTTTTGCTAGTTATGGGATTAACTGCAGCACTTGGAAATTAAATGGAGGATCTTTCAGCAATGGGAAACAGGACAACTTAATGGTGCAGGTCATGAGTACATGGTATGGCAACAAACAGGTAAATGTTGTTTTACTGACTACCCGTAAAGAGATCACAAAAAAAACAAAGTCAAGTTTGGCATCAGAGACCTGGGCAAGCTCTCTGTGCACCCAGAAGTCCTACTACTTCATTTCAAAGTAATGAAAAACTCCTCAACATCACCAGGGAATGTCAAGGTTGAACTTCTAAGTAGCGTTTCTGCCATTTGCACCTTTTACTCACACCTTGCAGTATTTACTTGTAAGAGGCAGTTTAGTAATTTAAACAAAGTAGTGAAAAATGGGTAATTTGATTCAAATCTGCATTAGCGTCACTAAGCTATAATAGTCTGAAAATGAACACAAAGCTTTCTTTTGTTTAACCAAAAAAGACATTTAACAAGAAGTTACATTTTACTTCTAAATCTCTTAAACGTGGTATTTAAATTGCTGCTATGCGTATCAGAAATTCCACATTTCATAACGTATGGAGTCCCAAACAGTGTAAAAATGTTCTCAATGAGTTTATTTCAGTATCACTGAAGAATTACTTAAAATAAATGTATTAACCAAGTTTCAAACAAAATACTAACGTTTCAACAGGACTGTTCCCAAAGCACTAAGACTCACAATAGCATGGGCTGTAAACAAAGCCAGGTATCAGTAACTCCAGTCTTTTACTTAGAATTGCAACAACTGTTTTCAAAACGTTCAGAATTAAACACGGCACTGAAAACAGAGAGCCTATCTTTTCATCTAAATACAGGAAGCCACACAAAGAAGTCACTTGAAACTCTAGCAGTAGACAAGAGAGTAATATAACCTCTGTTTCATAATCAGTTTCTTCTCTGGCAAATGATTAATAGCTGAGATTTCACCACCTGAAAAGCTGTGGGATGGGGGAGAGCAGCAGAAAGCAGACATCTCTCAAACGCATTTTCAGGAACAAGTTGTTTCTCTGCTGGAAACTGACACAGTCATGTGTACTGTATCATGATTTGGTACTTAACACCTGTTTACAATGGGGAACACAAATTTTGTCACCATGTAATCATAGCTGAAGGAAAAAACCCTCATCTCCTACCCAGACAATTTTGGCAAGGAGCACGAATTCCCCAGAACTACAAGCAATATTTATACTGCTCCAGTATATAAAGACATTCTTTAGCACATCTCTACAAATACTCCTATCTTTTGACACGCTTTGTTCCATTTTTATTCTCTTCAGATTTTCCATTAATTTACACTGCACTGAAACAAGCTGGGAAGTCTGCAGAAGTACTGAAGCCTAAGCAGCAACGTGGTAGTTTTTATTTACAGTTGGCAGCTACTGAGTAGCCGCACCAAGATTTTACTTTAACATGTATCTTTCATGCAGAATATAATCACTAACATTCAATATCACGGTCTTCACAGGAGGAAACAAACATTTATTTTAATCTTTCCTTTGCAAATAATCCTCTGCCACATTCGTGGCACTTGAAAGCCGAACATTCAGAGCACACACAGATAGTATGTGAGCCGGCTTGAGGACTACCTCTCGATCTCAGCTTGTGCGAAACCTAAACTACTCAAACTTTATAGAGAATAAAGACATCTACCAACTCAGTGGAGTAGAAAACTCCACTATAGGACCAGACACCTGAACTTTCATTTTCTCTCTCTAGATTCAAGCCAGCAGTAATGGTAACAAACACCAGTACAGGGACAGTCAGCTACAGCCGTCAGCAGTATCAGCTGCTCCTCAATTGCTACCACTTCTTGTGCTTCTGGGCATTTTCCCTTCTCTCTTGTCTCAGATACTTTCTCCAAGACCTCAGAAGAAACATTCAGAAACAACAGATGAAATAACAGGCATGTATTCCAAATTTTCTTTTACTGCTGATCCAGTCTCCAGACTCCACTTCTGCGCAACACATTATCTATGAAACTCTTTCCACTTTTCTTAAATTTCACAGAACTGAAGGACTATTGCTTAAATGATAAAATAATTAGATCAAATCTCTAGTTTACCTATTGTCTCTCACTCCTAACAATAGATGGAGTACAACATATTTTCCTTACTAAGGTATTAGTGCAGCTGACGACAAGCATTCTCTCAAATGTACAACTCATGAAGTTACCTGCTTGATAGCCTCCTGGCTTTTTTCAGATTCTGCTGCATCCTTCTTCACATCTGCAAGATTACCTTTTTTTTTTTATGACTAACAGTAGTTTCCTTCACATACCTGCCTCTGGCTTATTCAGACCTCTGGTGCTTAAACAAGACTCGATACAAAGTATTGAATTTTGATGACACAAAACCTTTCCTTTTATGGTCTCCATTACACCTAATTCAAGATTCTAGTCTCTTGAGTATTCTGCAACTTTGCCACTCGCTGTAGTTACGTGTATTGACAAATCATGTGGTACTGTATTTTCAGCACCTCCCTCAAGTTTACCTGCAGCTAATAAGGTTTCAGAAAGCATCACCAGCAGCATGTTAGAGGAGATAAAAGCACTGCTCTCTCAAGTCTTACCAAGTACCATTTTATTCTGTTCTGAAATACATTAAAATATCTAAAAATCTGAGGAGCAGTGCTAAAGTAGGAAGGCCAAATCCTCCAAGCACACCTTTTTATTTTGTAGCATTAAATTCATATATCTTTAAAAAAATAAGTAAATAGTCTTTTATTTAGATTTATTTCACATTTCTTACACACTACCAAGTAGGTCTTCCCTTGCCCAAAAGCTTCTTTGGTATGTCTCTCATGAAATCACACTTTTCAAGTTCATTTGTAAAGCTTTAGCTCTTTCACATTTACAATTCTTTACAGATTCTTCCCACTCATAGGAAGCCAACAGATTCAAAAATAAGAAAAGCTTTACTTTCAAAGTGAACATCTAAGTACAATTCTAGGTACTTTACTTTTACCTTAACTTTGCAGTGGTAATGACGTTGTATAATACTCTAGGGATTTAAAAGAAGGTTAGTAAGGAGAGATACTTCATTATAATAGTAGATAAGACTAAAAAAAAAAAGGCATACAGCAGCTTCCCCATATCTCTAAAACCTGTGAGTTCTGCCAATGCATTAATAGGCTTCTGAAAGGATGTACGTACCCATCTCTACTGTAGGTAAAAGCAGAAACTCAAAGGATTTTGAAACCTTCAATATTCACCTTTAACAATACCATGGTCTATACATTCTAAGTAGTAAGTTTAGCAGTAAATGACAAATTTGCCTTGCTCACAGCAGGGCAGAGGAGAAATAAATTTAAAAGAAAAGGCAAACTGGTTTCAGTATCTTTATCTTGTTCCACCTGAATGCGGCGTGACCTAGTTAACTGTGGTAGCAATGACATGCATTCTGGTCCAGAGAACATTTTTCTTCCTCTGCCCCTGAAACTATACAAGTAACGCAATCTTTTGTTCCCTTGAACTACAGAGCATATTTTTCAATCTCTCTAATACCTTTCTAAGATATGTTTTGAAGCAAGATATACTGTTTATACTGCTTAAATCTGTCTACAGATATGAACTGGTTTGATTTCTTCATTAAAGTATTCTTCCCCCTTGAATGCACAAAGAACAGTGTTCATGTGAGTTTGCCATCACATTAAACACTATCAAGAAGTTACCCTTTTTCAGCTGTCAATTATTCCTTTGGAGGAAGTAAGACTCTGCACATTGTTTAAGACTGCTGGGTTGCAAGGTAAAATGGGTTTACATAAACCATTCTGCAAGAATATTCAAAGTAGGAAATCCCTGAAAATTCCTGTCTGACCACTTCGCAAACCTCTTTCATCACCAGCGGCCACAGTTTTACTATTTCTCACCACAAAAGCTTCTTCTGAATTATAGAAGTTTTATCTTTTGGAAGAGCAGCAGACTTACTGGTTTTAAATTGATGCATTCCTCACTGTAGTTTAAGCTAGAACTAAGAATTTGAAGAACTGAAACAACTCCTCTGATATTCCAAGTTAACTACATCCATTTAAACAGAATTAATCTGATGCCACTCTCAGCTTATGCTTCTTTCATATGTTAAGTCATCAATGCGCACAGAATTTAATTTTTGAAACTAACAGAAGAGCACCATAACTAACATTCCTTGTTTTTACAATACACAGCAAATGGGGATGGAACAATCCAATATTCAAAATCAGCAAGAGATACAGAATTAATCAAAACACTAATCATCTTCTAACACCAGCAGGGATGCTTCCTTAACCATACGAAGCACCAGGCTTTCAAAGATTCTCCAGCACAAACTAGTTTCCATATGAAAAGTTAATAAAGTTAGGAGCAAATGTTTAATTTTAAAAGTTTAAGAGTTACAGTAAGAAAAAGAGTTATGTTCATATAGCTAAAATTTACATGGTACTTGGATCTCACTGATGCATAGAACACCAGTTTCCGTTTTCTGCTTTCTCAGATGAATGACACAAATTTTTTTAAATGCAGTGTAATTTTATGTATTTTGACAGGCAAAAATACTTCTTATGATTTTTTTCTTACAGATACTACACTGAAGCACAAGTAACACCTTCAGTATTCCCACAATAGCTTTTGGCAAAAAGTGAAAAATTCTAATAACTCTCTAATAACTTTAACTAATAACTTTAGTGAGTCCATTCAAATGCACGTGACAAGCACACATTGCAGTGAGGGGGCAGGTGACGAACTAACTGAATCAAATACCCTCTCATTCTTCACTACTATGCACTGTAATTAGTTTTTAATGCAACAAGTTGATATTTTTACAAAGTGTTTTATTGTAGACAACTGCTGCTAGATCATCATTTTAGGCATTTTTGAGTTACTTTTAAGCAAGAAAATATTTGTTCCGATTGTTTTGCAATCAGGTAAGTCCCTAAACTAGAAAAAAAAGGTTACAGACAGAATTAAACAGACTTAAAATTGCCACTTCATAGGATCCAAATCCACTGAATACAGATCCATAATTTATAGACAGAATAGAACATGGAATACCAATTCCATGTTCTATTAAAGCATTATGCATTAATTAGACAACTGCAACTAGATACCAGTTAGTTTTAGATAATATACAGTGTGTCAAACAGCATCCGATAATACTGCAAAGCATATGGAAAATATAGCTAATAATGGAGAGGAAAAAACAGAAAAAGTAGGAAAGTGTTAGATTCTACTCTTACTTAAAATCTCTGAAGACCAGTGAATCATAATCTCTCTTGAAAGTGTTCTAAACGCTAACACAGAGCATGTAGCATGTAGCAAACTACAATGACTAGTGTGCAGAGTTCATTCCCTGCACAACAAAATCTTGTTGACACAGCAGGTACCAAATTTTAATACAACTTTTATTGTAAAAAAATTAAAAGAAAAACCAAAGTGACATCACACCACTAATGCACTACATCAACACACACTTTGTCTCTCAGAAGAAATGAAAAAGTTTATCGAAGTACTAGACACCACCACTGAGAACATGGCACACATATCATTCAGGAGTATCGCAAAAACAAAAAAGTGTTTGCATTTCAAATTTCAGTTTATATTGTAATGCTTTGGAAAAACTATAGGTTCTTCTCTTTTGCTCCTGGGAGCCCAATCTAGCAGTACACTTTCAATGATTAAACTGTCAGTCCAATGATAAGTGGGCAGCACTTCCAGCAATTTGTCAGCACTCTTGGTGTCAAAATTCAGTCATTTCTTTTTGCAAGAAGAGCCTGCAAAACTCCTTTTGTGGGCAGTTGTAAGGTTTGTGTCAAACTGACTTCAAAACCAAATAGAGCATACTCATCTGTTCTCTTTGTGTAAATGTCAACAGAAAGCTTTAAAGTGGTTTATTATTGGTGGAACATTGCAACTCATGTGTTTTCTAATCTAGCAGCTTTAGTATGCTTACTTGGCAAAGAAATAGCTGGTTTTATTCATCACAATTTTAACAGTCTTCACTGTTAACACCAGTGCTGTTTGCTACTACTGCTGATGCAGCAGAAATAGCAATGCTAGCAAAAAAAACAAGTCATTTTTAATATTGTGCCACAGGGACTTGTACCCTGCATGCATCATCAGTACACGATCCAAATGCTAGCAAGCATTTACACTCCCCACCTCTGATATTAACGCAGTGAAATGAAATGCCTGAGCATCAGGCAAACATATCATCTGTTCCTCAGAAACCAACACAGAGTTTTAAAAAAAATAGACTTAGGATCAAGCAAAGCCAGTGAAACAGTCTACTTCTGACAAATTTTCATGTATCAGCAATTTTGGTCTAAAGCATGACACTGAACTCGGACATAATAGACTGCTACATTTACGAGAGTCATGCATTTGTTTCCACTGAGTAAAACTTGCATTTATGTTATTTAACATTATGAGATGTGAGAAAGGCCAGAGCAGGTCTGAAAAAGTCCATCAATCCTGCATTACAGCTGCCATGGCAATCTGCATTTGCTTAAAAAATAATGTAAAAAAGATTAAATACAGTCTCCTCATCTTCTTGGTAAGCTCCCAAAGCTATACATATGAGATGAAGTCCTTGTATTTGTCTCATCATACCCCAGCACCATGCTCCAAAATCTTAAATATCTTTAACATAAAAATCAGTTTTTGTAAGTTCCCAAAAGCATACTTTAAAGAACTTTTCAGCAGTCTACTTGGCATATTCAACTAACATAATACAGCAACTGTCATACACTATCCATCCACACCCAAATGAGCAGCACTGGAAAATGGAATGTTTCTTGAGGTGAGTAATTGACTGATAGAGAGAAAACTGTAAAACTGAAGTCCATCAGCCCAGAACTACTGCTGAAGCAGAAGTTGGCTCGGATTTGCACCAGGCCTAACTACCACTCTCTCAAAAATCTACTCTAGTTCCCATTAGCAGCAAGTGGCCCCTAAATACTTACAGAATAATACAATCAATTAGGTTGGAAAAGCTCTCTAAGATCCAATCTAATCTGTGTCCAAACACATCAACATATTAGCTACCACAGCATTAAATGCCATGTCCAGTCCTTCTGTACAGTATGTCCTCTTGTCCTTTCTCTGGCTGCTTGGGAGAAGAGGCCAAGTCCCACCTGGCTACACCCTCCTTTCAGAGAGCTGTAGAGTGACACGGTCTCCCTGAGCCTCCTTTTCTCCAAGACAAACAGCCCCAGCTCTCTCAGCTGATCCTCCTCTGGAGGACTTCTGCTCCAGACCCTTCACCAGCTCTGCTGCCCTCTGGACTTGCTCCAGCTCCTCAAGTTCTCCCTTAGTTACAAGCAGCACAGCTAAATGTACATCAAAGCTTCTAGAGCTATTCAAAGCTCTTGGTCTGTTTTTCTTCCATAACCAGCAGCATAAACCAAATGTTTTCAGGTAAACATAATTAAAAACTTGAATATCTTAGATGTGGGAGAATCTGCAGTAATATTGCTCCGTGTGAACTACTAATTACCAGAAGGATTAAAGAAAGGAGCCATGTGTTCTCTGGGATTTGAACAAGTGTTACCTGGTGCACTTTAAAAACATCAGCTTGACAGTATCAGCTCAGACAGAACTTCTACAGTTTTAGTTCCTCAGGTGGGTATTTTCTTACAAAAAATACATTACCTCAGTTTATTGTCTTTTTTTTTTTTTTTTTGCAATTGATCTTTGTGAGCAATGCAGATTGGTCTGCAACAGACCAGGTCTTCTCCACCCACACACAATCCCATGCTCCCTTCACACCACAATTAATTGCTGTCCACTTTGCACAGCTCTCTTCTGCATGTGAAATGAAGTGTATTTACATTCAACAACTATGAAGTTATGTAATAGGAAGCTCTCCAAAAAAGCCAGGAGAACATTCTCTCAGAACGTACACTGAGCACTTCAGAACAGAATAGTCTAATTAATATCACAGTCACCTGGACATAGCACTGAAATCCCACACTATGCCAATAAGTGCAAGAAGGGCACAAAAGTAAAGGGCAAGAAACTATTTTACAACTTTTAAAACAAACCAAACTAATTTAAACAAATTTGTGGCACAGACCCATCTAAATAATGAGTTTTGAAGTTTACTGTAAAATTAAAATTACAGCTGAGCTACCTAAACTTTAGAATTGCTTATTCTTGGAACTGAGAAGTAAAAACTACAAAAAAGGCCACTTGAAAAACTAAACAGCAACATCATTTTCTTTCCTATATTCAAGGGTGCACCTTAAGTCTCACCAATTTCAAAGAGCAACCTAGAGCACATGCAGAGTTATTTTCTCAGTCTTTGGGAACCATCCACAACGATCCTCCACAGTCAGCAATTACAAGAAAGCATTCCATTGGTTAATGTACTCTTTGTCTTTTGTATGAAAGGAGTGAGGGATTTTTTTTTTACTAGCATGACCACCCAAACATAATTACCTATTCCCTAATACAGTCATGTTATGTGAGCCCTCTCTCTCTTTTACTGATTGTTTAAAGGCCAAAGTAAATTTCATACATTTAAACACACAAAGGCAATATGAAGGAACACAAAATTTGGTCACTTATATAAAGTATTTCAGGAAATGTTGGGAAGTGAAGATGCATATCCTACTGTTTTCTGTCCATTTTCCACAGATTTGTGTGCATTTCTGCATTACAAAACTGAATATTCCACAGTTTATGCACAAGTGATCATTTGATACACTGAAAACCACTGGATGTCTGGACCATACCCTATATGGTTCATGAGGTAAAGGGGAGAAAAAAATTAGTCATTATTTCCTGATTAGTTGTGAAGTACTAACATTATGTGTTTATTAAAAGAAAATATAAAGACTATGCTGCTACTGAAATGCTGATGAAAACACTTTATAATTATAAAAACTTGTGTTTAGGCGCTATAGGTTTTGCATCTGTGACATCTAAACAAACTTGGTTATCAACTGAAAAATTTACCTAAGACCATAAGGAACACCAAACTGAGAAAGCAAGCATACCTGGAGACAACTGACTTAGTCAATGAAGTGGACTTTCCAACTCCTACCTGCTAGCATGTCAAAACAAAGCTGTAACAGTACTTGTACAAAATGTCTTTATGTATTTCTGAAGTACAATTTTGTAAGAGGCCGACGTGACGGCTTTCATCACTTCAACTGGAACCCAATCCATCTGAATAGGACTGACTAGTGCCTCTCATTCCCAATTCACTTTTTCTTAGCTGATCACGTACAAGAGTAACACAATCCTACTTTTATACACACTGCTCCCCATCACACAGCATTGTTGTAAATGCTGCCCTGCCTAGCTCTGCCAGCATTTTATTCACAAGATTAAGAAAGTAACCATTTTTGGTTGACAAGTACCAGCACTGACAAGTTAGTCATCCACAACATTAAATACATTAACTATTGCACTGCGCTCTGATATGAATTCCATTACAAAGATGCACTGTACAACTGTGCAAATTAAGTATTGGAAGACTTCCCAGAGTTAGTCAGTACATAAACAAGATCTCTACTTAATCCCAGTCTGTACTTAAACAAATACATAACCAACGTCGTAGCTTAAGAAATTTGACAACACAGCTGACCAAACTGCAACCCTAAATTAAGCATTACTGACCAGTGTTGAAAGATTATACACATCCAACACACCTGAAAACTCTTGAGTTGGGTATAGAATAACCAAACATGTACTCATGCAGGAAAACACTCCAAAATTTAGTTCTACACTAAATATTCCATCCAGACACATTAGTCCCATTTTTATTACTATGCCACGTTTCAAACACATGACAAACTTTTTAAAATCACCATGAAAAGTCTGTAAGACATATGACAAGTTTGCCACAGACAGAAAGCACTAGACTAACACAATAATTATAAGAGTGCTCAAGAAACAGAGCAACACAAAGTTGGGTTTCCCATGGAATACTCTGCATGAAATTTAATTAAAGAAATTTGGTTAAAACATGACAGGGAAGTTGGAACTAGGTTATCTTTAAGGTCCCTCTAACTAAAATCTTTCTATAACTCTGTGAAGTGGGTAGTCCTAGAGAACCTCTTCAAGGCATAAGCTAAAACAAAGTGACAACAGCTGTGCCAAAAGTAGAACTGATTCAAAGGAGGTTGTCAAAAGATGATTAAAAAAATCTATTAAGAACAATACATATGATAAAAGGAAGTTTTCACCTTCCTGCAAATTGTAATTTATTATATAAATGCAACCAGTGACAAAAGCTTATATAAGAGAACTATGACTAGTAAAAAATTTTAGTAATGTCATTAAATACTTTAACCAAGGTGTAGAAATGAGTTTTTAAAAGCTTGTATTTATGCTAGGTAATACATACAGAAAAAATCAACTTACATATTGTCCCTGAGTTCCTTTATTATAACTGCTAAACAACTTCAGTATCACATTTAAGTGATTAAGATAACCAGTCAGCTTTGAAAAGCTGATCATTTTTCATCAATGTAGAGAAAAAAAGAGTCTGCTTGAATTCACTGCAATTGCATACACCTCAATAATCTTCTAAAAGATAAATATACCTATGTAAACATGGTTCTCCAGGGAAGTGAAACCCGGCAACAATCAAATCTCACATGACTGAGACTTAAATTCAAGGTTAAAAAAGTAGCTGTTGGCAATTGTAATTTTTACTAAAGCTGAGTGGTTTTTCAGACTTGAACATAAGTTAAAATGAAGTGACATATTAGTACACTAATCTAACTGTTATCCATCCTTTTGTACCACACATTAGTTCAGCCACCTGACTCAACACATTACGAACCAACAGGAAATCAGCAAGGCAACTAAACTCTTTCTAAACATGCAGAGCCAGCAAAACCTTAGAGAACTAACTACAACTACCATCATCACCCTCTGACAAAGTGAGAAATAAGAACATTGCTACTTACATTTCTTTTACTGCAGTGAAAGGTATTAACTGTTATTTGTCCCGTTTTATTTTTTTTTATTCCACATAGTGAATGGAACATTTTAATGAATTTAAATTGCAGCTGGGTATGTTAAAACCCGCTTAGATCATCTTACAAAGTTTTGTTTCTGTCAAGAAAAAACAACTCTTTAAAAGAATCTCCAGTAAGAGTATTATTATATGGCAACAAAATTCCATTGACTCTCAGAGGTCCAAGTAGAGTCACATTCTTTTTGCTCCTTTACATGACAAACAGATACCTCCCTTTCAAAAACTACAGTGCTACTTCGCTCTATTAGATAGATTCTCATTTCAACCAAGACAGACTTAGTTCACCCTCTTCAACCATAACAGATCTTTCACTCACAATAATGACAGTATAGCTGGCCTGCCTAATATGTAAACAGAAGTTAGTGGCACTTCTGCAGAAGTACTACTTCTACAAGTAACCAGAATAAAACAGACTAGTCTGAGCCTTCTAATCATCCTTCTTTTTCATTTTACACACGGTATTTGATTTACATGTACCATCAGTCCCCCATTAGGCAGATCTGCCTTGCCTAAGGTGAGGCAGCAGAGTTAAAACGGCCCTCAGAGTATTTGAGTCACTCCAAATCCAAAGCACCTTGTACAACCTTGTAAAGGTGCACAGGTAACTTCGGCCCCTTGACAGGAGATTCTAAATGGGATGGTTATGTATGCTGCCACAACAGCAATCCACTAAAACCTAACAAAACCACAGCCTGGCCTCAAAAAACAACAACTGCACACTCTTCAGGAATGTGAAGAGGTGACTATTCCTTGATAAACAACTAGTAATATTTTTAGAGTTACACAATGTAACTATCCTGGGAACTATGACAATATTATCGTATACTCTTGGTTACAAAACAGCAAAAAAATGCCATCATTAACGAAAATAATTCTTCAGACTTCTAATCCTCAATTACTACTACTAATCAGTAACAATTATTGCTATTTACTGCATATTTACGCTCTGCCTTGTGACACCACATCAATAACATATCACCCTGAATAAGCCCTATGCTTCTTTCCATGTCAATAAATATACACTGGCCCGGTCTGTATCTTATTGTCTAAGCTAACATTCACTTGTTCAACATCAAGAGGCATTTTCTAAAAAGTCTTAATCACACTCTGCTGGGAAGTAGACCTTTATGAACAATCTCATGAAACACTATGAAGAAATTAAGGATGTGATCTTTTCCCTATAATATTCAAGACCTGACCAAACAAAAAAAAAAAAAAAACCCAAAAAAAAAAAAACCCCAAAAAAAAAAACCACCAAAAAAAACCCCAGCAACCTAGTAATGCTTCAGAGAACTGCTGCCTGAGACTCTCCCAGTATCAGAAACATCACTCTCTCAAAACAAGCTTCCCTGAAAGTTCTCATCTGTGTGCATCTTATGGATCACTTTTACTGCCATGAAACAACCATGCTTCTATCTGGTAACTTGCTAAATTCAACCAGTCAGTGAGGCTGGCATTTTTCCATCCAAAGACCTCTGCTACATGAAATAAGGTATTAACTGACAGCAGAAGAAGATAATGTCCTGCAGCATAGGAGGAATGAGACACTTTGCCTCTGGGTTTTACAGATATTTCCTGACAGCAAAGACATGGCAAGACTCCAAAACTCTGAGTTTACTCCAGGCTCTGGAAAGCAGTTTCCTCTAGCAGACACACATTTTGATTTTCTCATCCCAAACCTTCTACTCCCAAACTGTCTTTTCTCTACACTTTATTCTTCCCAAGAGTCCACAAACCATGAAGGATGGCTACACCACCAGACCACTGTCCTCCAACACAGTATCTTCCAGTCTGAAAAAAAAAATCCTTCATAAAAGTTGAGATTTCTCTAGAAAGCCATGTTTTTGCCTAAAACACAGGAAACTCAGCCCATTCTCCCAAGTCTGATCCCCAAATGACAGAGACACACAACAGCAATTACATGGCTTTCTCAGGATAGGATAACTCAGCAGGATAACCTTTTGTGCTCAAACTTAAGTGTTCAAATCCACACATGATCTATCTCATTTAAATCTAGGCAGACTTCCAGACAAAATGATAAAAGTACTCACTTTAGCAGCCTCTCACAGAAAAAAAAATAAGCGCATTTTGTTTTAAAATACTAGGACTTTTTGTCCATGCTCGTTCTTGAAAAGTTTTTCACTTTAGGCTTTAATTGAAGCCTAAACCACCCACTTGGCATGAGAAGCTTCAGGTAGTTCTGCAAAGTTAAAACAGCAAGAGGCCATTTAGTGGGATGTATAACGCAAACTTCATCACAAGTTGTATCAGAGCTATTTAAAATATAAATATAGTACAGCACATTCCAGAGATCATATCTGCAGCTTTGCATTACATAATTCATCTATTTCCTCAGAAACACACCCATACTCTGAATGACTGAAGAAGGATTCCAATTTATGCACTAGAAATACAAGGATTACTGGTACCATGTTAATGTATCTCTTTTTAGTGGCATAGAGTTTGGTACCAGATACTACAGTGAAAGATAACATCACCTCTGCCAGCCTGCCTATGAAGTCGCTATTTTAATATTGTTTCATGGTTTATCTTGCACATCTTAAAGGGGAACCACCTCCTAGTAAAAACCACAAAACACCAAACATCCCACAGAAAAATCCCTGCCTGCCCTTCCCCCTCTCTCTCCACCCCTGCTAACTACCACCATGGCCCCACTATGCTAAGATGTATTTCAGCTTTAAATACAGGGGATCAAAATGGAGCTGAGACAGGCCTCAGCTACACACCAGCTTACACGACTGCTTCCAACATTAATTGCCAGAACTATATTCCACCCTAGCAGATGAGCCATCACTCATTAAATCCCTGCCATGCACGACTAGTAATGGCATATAGCTGAGAATACATTACCAGAAGGGAAATAAAATTTTAACACATACTGTGTTGAGCAGGAGTAGAAAAGTTTCATTTCTTTCCTCCATTTAACATTCCAGACTTGTTTTTATAAGCGCTGAATACAAAGACAACCAAAACCTGAAACAGCCTTTAAGGCTTCTACTATTTTCTTCTACTTTCCCTCTAACTTTCTTCTTTCTTTCTCTCTAACTCTTCTCTTTCACCTGTTCTCACATACTGGCTTCAGACAGAAACTTTTTTTTTTAATTATCTTTGAAAGATAAACAAAAAAAAAAAAAAAAAAACCAAAGGTAAATAGCCAATCCCCTCCTGCCACTACATCTGCAGAACATGTGGTAAGGAGCTTGACTGCTTTCAATTACATTGCACTGTGAGGAAAAAAATCAAAGCAAAATGAAACCCAAATGAATACAAAAAAAAAAAGCCCACAGAAGAACATAAAAGAGCTTTTTGGGAACCTCTGACACTTTCAGAACTCATTTCAATGTGATTTTCCTACACAGCATGGAACCACACTATCACACCATCAAGTGTTCTCGGAAGTACCAAAAAGCACTCTAGGTAAAAGTCTGTAATGCACCATACAATGTAGTGAAGAACTAGAAATACAACCAGTAACATGAGTTATAATTACTACTCAAAACAGGCTGGATGCGTGGTGGGTACATTTCAGCTTGACAGGGAAAGTTTACATGGGTAATATTCTATTAGTTTCCCTCATCACTGTGGCCAGTATCAAATGAAAACATCTTAGCTGATATATTTTCTCAGCTTTGAGAAGCAGCAGCTTTGGTATCAACTCTCATGATTCCTCTAAAAACTTTGAAAAAAATAGTTTAACACTGAACTGCAAATTGCAGCTGTGCCCTTCAAAAGGAGATTGGACACTGGGAACTTTGTACTCCCTTTAGATGTCCCTCCAGATCCCCTAACTCCTCCTCCTCCTCAAGGAGCAAATTTTAAAAAGTAAATTAAAAAAAATTAACAAATCCATCACAACATTTTTGGGAATAATTTCTGTGACCCACAACATCTCTCCCATAGGACAGTAGTGAAATAAACTGAAACATGAAGGTACCACTGCATGATGAAGCATCTCGTCACCTCCTCACAACTTCCTGTACTGGGAAGAGATCCTGAATGAAAGTTTTTAGTTGATATCAATATAGAAGAACATTCTGCAATGAAATTAAGAGACCAGTGCAGTTAAGCAACCTGCTTCTCTTATTTACTATGACTTCACCAAATTATTTCAAAATTGTGAACCAGACAGTCTGCATTGGAGAAACCTACTAAAATTCACTTTGTTTCTGCCTAAGTCAGTGAACCGATTTTTGTTCTCTCAGAGAAATAGCAGTAATTAGTAAAACTAGGAAGTGAATTCAGTTTCCTACTTCCATTCCTTTTCCATTCTACCAAAGAAAGTAATTAAAAGACAACTCTAATTTTACAGATTCACACCCTGACCTCAACAAACAAACAGCTCCAAGTAAACAATCTTTATTAAATAATCTGCATCTAACACTATTCTACATCTACTTAAGAACATGAAAGACAAGAAGTTGCAAGGGAGAATATGTTTTTTTTGCTTTTAAAAACATCTCAGTGAAATACCAAGAACAACAAGAACTAAACTGGACTTCAAGACGTTCATAAAGTTTTCTCAAAACACATTACTGCTCAAGACATTACCTCTCATTTTAACTGATTTTAGCCCACAATCAAATACACAGATCAATTCCTTAACTTGGGAATGACTAGACACTCTACCTAAAAGTCTTCATTAATGATAAGTGTTAACGTATGTTATTTACTAGAGACAAACTGAAAAGAGCTTTACAAATTCAGTCAACAAAGCAAAACAGAAGTTAAACTATGCACAGTAAGGCTGCAGTAAACAATAGTTAGGAAAACTATGAACTGTTAGTATAGAATGAGACTCTACAAAATGACTGGCACAAAAAATGTAGCAGATTGAATCCAATGCTACATAAAATAAGTTGAGAAAAAATGTGCTCTAAGTAACGCCAAGGTTCAACAGTAACAATTCAAAATAAAATGAAAATCCTTCTGAGTAGGACAACAAAGACACTTAAAAACAATTAATATTAAGACCCCTAAAGAAACAGAACTGAAAAGAAGAAACAGAGTATGCTCAAAATAAAACAATGGTTGTCATTACTGAGTGAGCGAGCAGCACGGAACACACAAGTTTAAATATATAAGAAAGCCAAAAGACGGTGTCTTCATCGCAGTTTATGATAATACCAAGCTTTTTTGTACCATGCACTGTAGAGAATATCTTGCTTCATCTCAAGAAAATGCTTTCTGAAAGCTTAAAATATAGGTATTGGTAAGGAGAAGTAGAAAAATGAGGTGGAAGTAGACAGCATAATGTATCTGGTTACAAGCACAGACCTAGGAAAACCAGTTCAGTGAAAAGATAAAGAAGACAGGAGCAGATGAATAGCATAAAGAAACCAACTCCAGCCAATTTCCCTAGTTAAAACTCAAGGTGAAAACCACAGTGGATCAAAGGAAGGCTGCAAAAGGAAACTCATTTTGATAAACTACAGACAATACTGCCAAACTGCAAACACGACTTGATGCAACTACAGAGGGTAAACACGAGTGTAATCACTGTTACTGGAAACAGGCCAATGGGTGCAGAAGTGCACCACACACACACAGAAATAGTGAAAAAAGTTAGAATAGGCATCTTCTCTGTGTTGATACATGCATGAAACAAAACTGGTAGGAAAAAATTAACTTGAAAATCAATCTAGACCAGTGTTTGAAGACAACAGAGCATTAATCATAAGCTACACTGAAAGTAAAATGCTACTATTGGTAGTTTTGTTACACCTTACCATTAGTTGTAACACACGTTAGAACTCATTTTTAAGAGGATATCGAATAATTTTGGGTTTTAAGTTTTATATTTGTTTGATTTTAATCTGAAACTTAGCAAAGGTGAATGGCAATACAGAAGCCTAAGTCTACATAGACATTTAACCAACAGGAAGAAAGAACTGTGGAAAAAAAGGTTAATGATAACCAAATGGAAGATGCAAAGAACAGTAACAGCAAACTGTATGAAATTACTCCTGCTCTTTTTAAAGAAGAAAAAAAATTTGCATAGTTAAGAAGGCAACACACCACTAATCCCAGAAAAGAGCTGCATATCTTGAAAAAGCTGTAAAAAATAGATTAAAAAATGACAACTCAAGAAAGTTCGCTACTCTGGAAGAAGGAAATTACATATCCCAAACTATGCACAGAACTCCAGAAGAAATTAGATATTTGGACCATTAATCCAAAAGTCAGGTTTGCTATACCAATTCTCCTTACTTTGAAAGGTAAGAGGAGTTACTGATCATACCAACACACTGCTGAAAAATGAAGTTTCTTAACACCTCTCACACCAGCTGTATCTTGGTATGCTAATTCAACTTGGTATGCTAATCAAGCAGAAGACAATTCTTTGTCATCTTCTGGTTTGCTTGATTAGCTTTCTTCCAGGTTACTGACCTGAAACAGAGCACTAAAGAATTCACTGGATACCAGAATTAACAAAAAGAAACAGGGACACCTCCAACAAGAATCTACTTTTTGCATCATCAAGATGCTAAATTACTTCAAAATCATCTTCCATAACTTTTCTCCAAGGTGATTCCAGTAACTAAAACAAAAGCAGGTCCTAAAGCTGCTTTGCAGTAAACAAGTTGGACATTATCTTTTTCTATTAATTCTGTAAACACGTTCCAGTTTAATCTCTATTCTACATTTGTGCTTAGTCTTTCCTAGTTCAATAGGTGCCTCTGAATGCCTCCAGACAGAATGCAATAAAAAGCAAAGGAAGAGGGGTAGAAGTTATACCACCTAACTCTGGACACCCGTATCTGAACTTGTTAATCTGTTCATTTGAATCTACTGCAGTCTTAGAACATTAGCATAACAAAATTATCAGTGCTACTGCACATTTCTCAAGCAAGTTAGGCCACAAATTTCCATGATCAGAAAACACAGAAATCTACAGTGAAAATATATTCTATAGGAACTTTCTTCTGTATTTTCTATAGAAAAATAGAAATAATCCAATATGGTAAGGGACTGTCAAGAACTTGCTAACCATTCATTTCATTTTGCTACAAATCTACACTTTCAGCAAAGGAATACAGATGAATTACTCATTAACTACAGAGAGATGTGGGACAGACTTCCAATAACTGCCAAAATCAGGCTCAACGTTTTCATCACACAGTGACTTAATAACCCTTATGTCTTCTGTTAGTAAAGAGTATTACCTCTTAGGAAGCTTTACCAAATAAAAAGTAGTAATAATTTTAAAAAATGAAATCATAAAATCTACCACAAACCAGTAACAGATTTGATTTTCTAAAGGGCATAACAAAATCAAATCACAAACAAGAAATGAGCAGCTCCTATTTCATATACCTGCTATAAAAAATCTTCATGTTGGCCACAAAATTAGGCAATATTTTACCACAGGGATCATATAACCAAGAGAATCATTCTAACACAGACCTTACTTCTGATGTCATTTAAGAAGAGAAATTGGACTAATGAAACATTTGAAGGAATAACCTTAACAGATACCACACTTGATGTCTTAAGTGTTCCTATTCTTTTCATCTTGAAGTCTGTGTCAAAATCCAATGGTATTCATTCCTACTGCCACCTCTCAAAGCACTCAAAAGGGCAGTCCAAAAGTATTGTAGTGAGGACATTCAGTTCAGTGTCCAATTCAAGTATCTATTTCTGAATAATTATCTGCAATTTTTCTATGAACAGATGACAGACATGCCACCTTATACTACGCTTCTTAAGCAACATTTTGTCTTCTCTGTTTAATATAGTGCTCACCATACGTGGGAATCGTATTTGTACACTCAGCTCCTAGTTATCATACAGGAAGAGCATCAGCATTTGGCACTGCTAAATATGAGGGGTTAAGATTGGCTGAAACGTATCAGTACTAACAAGTTTGAAAAATTCTGTGCTGCTATCAGAAATTATGTTAACATACTGCTAGAGACTTCCAGTGGGACTTCAAGACCAGTTCAATTATTTATGGAACTGCTTCAATGCAAATAGTCTTCAAATACAAGGCTATGTGGTTTTTAGATCTCCTATCACATTAGGGTTAAATCTGGCATAAGGGGAAATCTGTGAGGCAGTTGCTAAGTTTCAATTAATTATGTATATTAGGTCCTGCTTTCTAATAGCAGCAAGTATCAAGGCATATTTGCCATCAAAGCAAGTAAAGGAACAGATTTTTCCAAATTTCTTGCTGTGTAAAGTTTAAGCAGAAAGGTCTTTTTTTTTATTATTAAAAAAAACCCAACAATGCCACACTGTAACTAGTTCTTAAATAAAGGAAGACTAAAGTGTCATCCATCTGAACTAAACAGCCCAAGCAAAATACCCTGCAATTCCTGTGTTCCCCTCAATGTCGAAATGGGTGGATAAATTTAAAGCCTGCTCTCTCAGGAGTTGCTTTATAGGCAATTTTCTCCCAGTATCAAGGTCTGCAATTTCCATTTGGCTGCCAGTTTGCGATTAAATTCATCACCTTTATTATAAAAATGTGCTGCACTCCACGGCCTGCTGCACAAGAATCGTAAGGAAGACATTTTTCACAGCTAACAGCAGCATCATTCCAAGGCAGCCATCACATCCATTCAGACATTAGCATCTCCAATGTAATGCAAGGACCTATCGCTCACCTGAAAAAGCCCTAACAGCAGGTATACCTCAGAGCAGCTTCTTCACAGCTGGTACCTTCAGTTCAACTTCTTCAGGAAAAGCCACTATTACAACTCCTGTGTTGAGTGCTTCTAAAAGTCAGCAGTTTAAAAACAAGTGTTGACATTAAACCTGACTACTTGCATTAATCAAAACATTTCTAAGAATAAAATCTGTCCTCATACTGACTACACTTTGACATACACTTTGCACTCCTTACTAAAATACATTTTTGAGTAAGCACTCTGTATGAATTTTTGTTACATACATTTTCTTTTCGTACTAAGTGTCCCTTTCTTTCCTGCAAACTTTTTTCAGAAATTTCCACTGCTTCTTCCCACCTCCATATGATATATTGTTTCTTAAAAGTTTTTGGACAAGCCTGAAAAATACCCTGAAAAAAAAAAAACTTAGTACTTGCTATCTACATGTTTTAAGGTCCTCCTCTGATAACTAAAAGAGACCAATCTTCACTTTGCTCACTTTTTATAAATGCTACCTGAGCTAAGCAGGATGTAACACAAAATCTGTACCTCAAAAAAAAAATTATACTACTGGGCAGGACAGAGAAGCAAAGTGAAAGCTACCAACAGGAGAAAGAGCTTAGTAAAAGCCACATCCCAAATCTTTATGAAGCATGGGAGTTAAATTCATATTGGTTTGGGCTTCATTGAATAAAAGACTTTGAATTGCAGTAAAACAATAAAAGATAATATATAATAAGATTTTAAAATATTACCCTTCAATATTCAACAAAAAAAAGAAGCACAAAAATGTCATCTTAGCATGTGAAGCAGCTGTATTGGTCACACTGAAAGGCAATCAAATTGTATTAGAGGTAACCAATCTACATGCACAGTGTGACAATTTCACACGAGCTTATTTCAGTTTTACTCTGTTATCTTAAATAATGGTGTCCTTCAAAAGGTGCATTTTTCACTACATGCACCAGTTTTCAAAAGTATTTTGAAATCAGATAAGCAAACAGTATCTCATACAAAGCTGATGTATCTCAATAGTCAATCAATCTTCTTAAGTCATTTCACTTTATGTTGCCACGTTAAGTGAACATAACATTCCAAACAATGTTGTTCTGGTCAACTCTTACATGCCTTTGGAAAATTCAAGAAAAATATGTTAAACCATAAATCTCTGATACCTAGCTGTCAGAAGTTTAAAACTTAAGTAAATTATGGTCACACACAAAAAAAATATTTAACCTGGTACAACTGAGATGTTTTGTACCAGATGGGACCCATGAAATGAAATGAAAGTGTCATCTAGATTTCAGGGACTAATAAAAGTTACATATTGCATGGCATTAGCATCATTGTAAATTAGAGAAATCACCTGAGAAGCCATTTGGCGAACATTAACTCTAAAATTCAAAATCAAACAACCAAAGGCTCTTTAGTTCTATTTGCCTATAAAATTAACTTAAATTGAAGCAAAAACTGGCAGACATTCGTTCACATTTCAGAATAATACTAAAAACTCTCATCTGGCAATAAAAAATGGTATCTTGTCACAATCTAACTAATTGGTTTCCACTGCAATGCAGCACAGAAAGCAGATTTCAACTCAACTTTACTGAAAACAATAGCTTGGTATTTGTAAGCTGAAGTTCTGATTATTTCACAGCCCAGTGCATTCAGCAGTTGGCACAACAAGTTCCGGGACTATGAGATGAAATTATCAACTAGATAAGATAATGCAGCATCAGTGTTTACCTGTTGCCCTTATGGCAGAAGTTGAGACTGGAACTTTTCTAACTGAAACTACCATGAAAGAAGGATTACTGTTTTGTCATAATCTGCAGATTTAACTAAAACATGTTTTATTATAAAGGAAGGTGCCTCTGCAAGACACCAATAGATGTCAAACAATATGCAACAACCAGCACAAAAAAAAAAAACACGTGCAAGTTCACGTTACTACACGCACCATGTTCCGTAAGTAAATTTCAAAGTTGCATTTTAAGAAATGCAAATATGAATTTTGCTTCCTGTTGAAAATAAAAATCTGTTTACATTACTTATTAAAACCAGATAGTTTTATTTTTTAAAAAAGGACTTAAAAGTAAAGATTTATCATACTAGAGTTTCTAATGAACATGTTCTTCATCCACAAAGAGAACATTTTAGTTCATTGAAGTACAGTAGATTCCCCCCTCCACCTCTCTGGCTTTACACTTCAGCAACCTGGTGTATAATTTTTAATTCCATTATAAAACATAAGTAATTCTAATAATATTAAATCTTGCCCATAGAGACAACATTTCTAACTCACTAAGCTCTTCTACATCTATAAGCGAGAGGTATTGTCAAGTGCCACCCGCACAGAAGGGACGGGGGAAGGGAGAGAGCACAGGAGCCGGAGTGTACTCATGCCTGTATACACACATGGGAGAAACAGACAGAGAATATTAAAACAAAACTAATATTTATTTTAACAGTCTGGTAGCCAAGATCTCTGCTACTTGCATAATTACAACGTTGAAGATAATGTAAGGTTTTATGGAGTAGCTACAGAAACATCAATTTGCTCTTCAGAAACAAACTCACTGAAGAACAGCCTCTTTTAAGAACAAAGTCAAAAAAAAAAGTCAAAAAACAAGTTAAAAAAAGTGCTACCCACCACAGAAACTAAATCGCCAATATTTGAACAGAACGCTAAGTTTAATTCAATTCTGTTATTTTTTTTTTGGAATTTGACAGGCTTCTAACACAGCATAAATTTCTTTTACACTAGTTCCATCTACCTCTTAAATCCACCAAAAAAGATCTTAGAAATTAAGAGTTTATATTCAAGACTGATTTAAAGAACAGACATACCACATCAGCAGGGTCTGTACCTTGACTACTCTGTATTAAACATGTTGTAAGTTCTTTTTTAGCTTCTTTTTTTTCCCCCCGAGCTCATTTATTACCAACGCTGAACAACAGGTTCTGTTGGGATGGGGGGGAGGGGCAGGAAACAACCTGAAACATTTCTTGAAATATTTACAGCTAAAGGTACTGAACATCTGGAACTGGTTTTGATACCCTTGCTCACGAATGACAACAATGTGACTATTTTAATGGAATTTAAATTGAAAGGTTCAGATGCCTTAAAGACAGTTTACTACAGAAATTATTCTATAATAATAGCATACCAATTTGAGTTTAGTATGCTACATCTCTTATACATACTTTTGGTAATTAACATCTTAACATTTTTGAGCTCCAGTGCTGCAAATTGGACTCTAAAGATTAATATCATTAGATTCTCTATTCTCTTTTCTCAACTGAGGAAAACATCATCCTACTCACTAGGTTAGTAAATATATAACATCAGGAAGTCCTAATAAAAGAATAAATGCAGAGAGGTGAAACAAGTTTCAATTCACATAATGGTGAACACAATTTTATTTTGTGACCTTATTGAAGTTTCTTGTTTCAAATTTTTATTTCAGCCCATGGCCAAGGACAATTACTATACTGCAAATGCCCTTAAATCAGTGGTTTTAAACCTGTTTCACTTACATAAAAACAAGAGGTTCCCAAAAGAAAGGCTCAGTGTAGCCTATTTAAATCTCCCAATAACAGATTTCCTTTTTCTTAGTTATCTGCAGCAACTCTTGGTATGCAGCGAGTCTGCAAACCTTGGACTGAAAAACACCGTTCTGGTAACTCATATTGCTTTTCACTTAGCTCCATTAACTTTGCTAACAAAAAAGATGCTGTCTACTTCAGAGAGAAAGTGGTCTCCAAGGTCTCATGTCAAAAACTATTTTGTTTTCGTGTAACTTCCAAATACAACCCCTTCAGTTTAGGAAAAAAATCTCTTTGATGTTACTTTTTGTGCCAGTGACTGCACAGTTTCGCTGATGGTGCTGCTAAATGAAATATGCCTGCTTTGTAATTCTTTCCTATGTCAGAAAAGGTATGGGCAAGAAATGGCTAGAGTGGCTCAGTCTGACAAGCACGAGAAAAAATAGCATAGAATGAATTGGAAAAAGACACTACATACAGAGGAAATCTTGACTAGATTGTACAAAGATTAACTTCAATATAACTATCTCCATCTCTCTTAGGTGTAATGTATAATCTCATAAAACCTGAAGGCTAAGTAAATCACTGTGTTGTTTTTTAAATTAGTAACAGTTTCTGAGCAAGAAGACACTTCAGAGCTCAAGGAAATATACTATCATTTTTCTGTTCCTTTCATATAATGATTTGTTGAATTTAGCAGTTTCAAAACCAACATATAGTAAAATTTCTGCAGTTACTTATACAGTAACGTGTTTTTAAAATGTACTGTGTCCTTTCTATTACTTTTTTCATTATACCAATATTGATAGATGCATACTATTGTACCCATGTTTGTGGCATTAAATTTCATTAATTAGTTGCACAGCATGGAAATTATCCACTTTTCATTCCTAGCAGTATTTATTCCTTCACTTTCCATGGAGGGGAAAAAAACCCCAACTTTCCACGGGTGGAGGGTGTGGGAAAAGGTTAAAGTTTATAGCAGCATAAGATTTTTTCAACTATATTACATCCTACGAGAAACCACTCACTCATGACTAGACTAAGAAAAAAGCTCCTTAAATGTTAGTGCTTTATTAGTATCCCAACTTTTATCTAAAATTTAAGTGCATACAATAAATTTTGAAGGAGACATCACAATATACTTCTGATTACTTACTAACACATTTATTAACAACTGCTGAAAACTTTCAGCAGTTTAGATGCTCAATCCAGAAAAATGTACTAGAAATGTAGTTTAATCTGTGCAGCGGTTTATGCTGTAATATACCATTACACTATACTAGTTATGACTGCTATACACCATACTGAAATGTTTGATACAGATTTCAGAACTGAATTGTGCTCAGGGCTCAGAAAGCCTGTACATACAGCTTTAGTAACCTAAAGTCAGTCAGCAGGCAGAAAAAAAATCCATATGAAGAGCCCAAACAAAGTAAAAAACTCGAATATTATTACTTTAAACTGTTCTCCATGTATCAAGTGTTCAACAATTTGACCTAACAAAAAGCAGCCAAAAACAATTCCAGTACAAACCATACTAAATGGGATTAGCAAGACCTGTGCACATGACAAAAACCACTTAGTTATGCTATTAGGCTGATAGAAGAAAATCCCCCCTCAAATTCCCAACTGTTCTCTTTATCCTGGAGGGGAAAAAATTAAAAATTAAAACTGAAACTAATCAGTAGTTGAAGTAACAAAGTAACTGAAAGCCGTGAGATCTAAGAAACGCTAAGACAGAACTTGAAGGGAAACTAAATTCAGAATAAACTAAAGCTGCCTCATTAATTTATCCAATTTTTTGAAGCCAAGTAAGGTTGCTGAGACTGCAAAGATCAAGAGAAGCCCACAAGCCTGTCTTCAAACCATAACTCACGTTTATCAGTGCTAAAGACTGATGTAAATCTTTTTCAATGAATGAAAAGCCAGTTGTCCATCTATCATTTTAAGCTGTTGAATTCAGTAACCTTTTTGGATGGTGGACGGGCCGCGTTTCTTTTCAATCCAGCCGAGCACAAGCGTGCGGTCCCTCCTCACTCAATTACTCAGCGCGCACCTCGACACCGCCTGCCATCCCTCCCCGGCCCAGCCTGGCTGGAGCAGCCATCTACTGCAGCATCCATCTCCCTCCCATTCATCATCGTCAGCTTTCCTGCTGACACTCTTCCGAGATGCCTGGCTGATGAATTGCTCTGTTATTCATCCCATGCTAATCCGAGGCTGACGCAAGAATACCTTGCTCAAGACACTTAACAGTATTAAAACTCAGCACTACCAAGTGCCCCCAGTGTGCATTAAACCTCCCATTTGGAACCAACGTGACTCCTCATGAATAGTTATGAATAACATACAGTTACTAAATCAATAGGCACTAAGTTTATGTACCCCATCACCTATAGACACAGCTTCCACACAGTCCCTTGTTTCCCTGGAAGCTACACCCAAATTATCAGAAGTTGGAAATACTTTGATCCATATACAGTTTAACCTCAATTAACCCTATAATTAAGATGACAGAGTTGCTTTCCCCCTCCTCCCCCTCAAAATGTCAGTATGTGTCTTAAATGTCACAGGTCTCTAAAAATTTTTTTGAAGTTCACAACTTTAATAAGCTTTTCTCAAGAAAGCAAATTATACTTTTTCTCCCTTCCAAGATGGACTTGATCTTTAGGTAATGTTTTTTCTAGTGGTTTGTGGTTTGTTTTTTTTCATAAGGGATTATGCTAGTCTTGTCAGAAAAATAAAATTTATCCAGAGAATGAACACAAAACCACAGCAAGAAATTTCAAAATATGACTCAAATCTCTGTAAACATGTTATTAGAACAGCCAAATATAATTCCCATATAAACACAATTACAGTCACTGATTTTATACCTGAGATACTAAAGTATCATTATTCCTCTGAAGATGTTGTAATACACACATAATCAATCCTCCCAACAGAATCTTCGTTAGAATTCATTTCTGATCCCTAGCACATCATCTTGCTCAGATTTTGCTCAAGTCTATTTGAGCACAAAGTTGACATAACTACATGAAAAGTGGGAACAAAAGAGCGTGCACAGCAAGCCTTGCTTCAGGTTGATTCAGAGGCAGTATCAGATTTCCATAAAAGCCTCGAGTGATTTAAAGCAGCAGTAATTCCCTCGTAAACTGACTGTATATGAGCCTCTCTGACTATCCTTATCTTTATAGATGATAAGATACTTAAGCAATTAAAGAACTATCAACAACTTGTCTCTACCGATGTCTGACACACACCACGTTCTCACTGCACAGCCAATCTTCCCAGCGAAAACACCACACTTTAAACAAGACAGCTGGGCCCATTACAGCATTTTAACCTTCAACTTTAACACACAAACCAACTGTTACGGGAACACGCCTGACAACAGACTGTACGTGCAGTATTTAGGCAGAGTTATTTTGTAAGTTTGGGTGGGGGACTGACACTGCAACAACTTTCTGAGGAATTGTCCATGTTTCTTTACGCGGGAGGGGTGCAGCTCATGCTCCTTCAAATTGAGACAAACTGAGACTAACTAAAAGCACTATGATCAGTAACACTGTTCAAAAGCAAACAGCATCGGGGCAGAGGTTTTTTCTTGTGTTCTCCTCCTCCTCCCTGTTCCTGCAAAGAAGCTTAAGATATTCACAGCAAAGAGAAGTGGATTTGACCTGCTCTGCATCTAAAAATTAAAAATTCTGCAACTTTTAATATAATTATTTGCAGGTTATTAGATTCAGCTGCATTGAGAAGAATATTAACTGATTTGCTACTGCTTCGAAGTCTGATAAATAAATTGAAGTATTATGCAACACGAGCTGAATGTTTTAGTTCAGCTGCCATTTAAACTTATGAAGCACAACATCAGGGTTGTGTTAATACTAGTGCTAGTAAATTCGTTGCTTATTTTTTAAAATTTCAGGCACCTACACGTTAATGGAAAAAACATACTGTAGCTAGGAAAGGATATTTTGACCAAGTAATGGCTACAGAGATTTCTCAATCAGTTCTTTCATCGGAATTAGAAAAAAACCCCACATAGGTTCATTATTTCAACAGCTAAAGGGTTTAAAGAATTCAGCAACATCTGACTTCCATCTAGTGTCAGCTAGTCTGCAAATAAGCACATCCTTAAAATTCTGAATGGACCAGATGCACAATCAGTTGACACCAATTAGGAGCTTCAGACTTTAAAGTAAATGTTTAAGCAAATGCATTTCCCTCCCCAAGGCACTGCTCTGCATCTTCAGTATCGAGCCACCTCAGCCAGCGTGCCAACACAGCTGCTCTGAGATCACACACGGGCGGTGAGATCACAGCTCTGATCCATCCGAAAAGAAAGCCAGCACCACACAAAAACGAATTCAAAAATCCCTGACTGGTACAGAATATCAGCTGACCTTTTAAGCCAGAAACTGATCCACCAGATATGAGTATAAAATACTGTATTATCTTCCCCTGCCTCTGCTCTGACATCAGCAGCCACTCTGATGCATTACTGCCTAGATTACCTAGAAGTAACTCCCCAGCAAAGTAATAAGATTTTAATTGTTCGTCATGCCAAGTGATGGTTTCACTTTTGACATCAAGTCTTAAAGAAACATCGACATTTGTAAGGTTGTGCACCACTGAAGTGTTAGCTGCTCCCGTGAGTTAGCACGCCAATGGCTTCATGGTTTATCCTTGTAAAAAAGGGTATCCTGAGGACCTCCCCACATGGGCGCTTCCTGGAGCA
Organism: Cisticola juncidis; assembly: GCA_013400215.1. NCBI lineage: Eukaryota > Metazoa > Chordata > Aves > Passeriformes > Cisticolidae > Cisticola > Cisticola juncidis. Next base: position 107,103 of record VXBR01001107.1, read on the forward strand.
CTGTAATTATAGTACAAAGTATCAAAACCTTGCTCTGGTACCCCTTGTGCTGGGAGCACAGAAAAACCCTCCAACTACAGAACAGACTAAAAGTATTCAAGTGCAGCTATAAAACAGTCAAAAATATTTTTAAAAGCAATTTAAAAAATTGACTTCCAGGGTGCTACTCAACTATACACCACCAAAACCATTAAAACATCAATAGCCACCTACTGCCATTTCCCTTCAAGAGAACGATTTTTTGCACTGAACTGAAAAACAAAATTTACTATTTGACACCAAGTATATTAAAAAAATCAATTCTCAAATGAAAAGTAACTGAAAATGTATTTTTAATTTCTACTCACTATTTCAAACCACGAGAATAAAATAAATAAAAAACGCTGCTAGCATTAGCACACTCATTCCAACCACTAACATTGCTAAAATAACTGCAGAGATCAAAAAAGCTGCAACTTCTAGTGCCGAACTCAGACAACAGAGGTTTCAGGAACACAACTCCACTTCAACTTGCGCTGTCTTGTTCTCAGACACGCAGCTAGCGTGCAAAAGACACTTTCTAATGGAAGCAAGAATAACACAGTAGAAGGACAGTTCTGCTAATGAAGCCACATATTATTTCTCTTCAACGTTGTCACAGCTGTTTTGTTCATTCATGCATAAATTGTCTCAAAAAATTTAAGCTCTGCTATTAAAAAGCTAACTCCACTTCTATCAAGCGTTTCCAAGAAAAACAACCAAAAGAAACACAAACCTGGACATTACTTCAGCTGCATTGTGCGGGGTTATACAGGATGTTTTCTGAACTCAAAAGTAAAAATGTAATCTTGCCTAACTTTCAGCAACCCCACTCATTGCCCTAGCAAAGCAAAGGTATATAACTCAGACTTACAAACCTTACACCTATTATCTGTTTTAGGATTCAAACAGTAATTTCAATGTCCCTCCCAGGCACAGATCCTCCTGCTAGCAAGCCATGGAATGAGCTTGTGTGGCACTTCTATTTACCTGACTAAATGCATAGTGAGATTAAAAACACTAGCAGTTCTACTGTTCCTACTAGTTTTCTTAGCACTGGGTTATTAAATTTCAATGAAATGTCAAAATCAACAGAAGATTTTCATAGTCCACGTTCTGACTAAAATCAATACAGAAAAATTCACACAGCCAGAATGAGAAGTTGTGAGTTATGTTTCAATAAAGATAAGGGTCAGTGAATGAGGGCATTTCATTAGTTCACAGCTTTCCTGGCAAGGATTTTCCCCCGTCTCCCCCTCTCCCGCCCCTCAACATTCCATGTAAGCAGTCAAATATAAACCATCAGTTTCCATGGCAGACTCCTGCTGTATTTCAATCAGCCTGAGTTGTCAGGACGGTCTGGTAATTAATGTTAACACAGGTCTATCCCATCAGCCACAGAAATACACCAGATCAGCATCTAATAATACATCTAATTAATAAGATACCTGAATCAGTGTACATTCTCAACAAGGAAGAACACTTTATAGTTACATATGGTATGTAAAGACAATTCAAACATACTTACTCTTCTAACAAAGTCTAAACTATTCAAATCGTTGTAAGCAATTCCTGACTCGGCATTGTATAGTGCACTCAGAGGAAAAGAAGTTTTAATCTAAGAATGAAACAGATAACCTGGTCAAAAACATTACTAACCCACAAAAGTGACCATCCATTTCATGTCTAGCCTTCTCTTCACACCCACAGCACTAACTGAACATCAGCAACTTCTTTCTATCTGTTGATAAAGAATCTGTTGATAAAAAATGATACATTCAAACAGGCCTCTCTCAGTTTAAAAAGTCAGCTGGTCCTGTATAGAACTAAGTCAACTGTGGTTACTCTTACTTAAAAAAAAATATACGAAGACAGATATTTTAACAATCAATTATTGGTAAACAACAGCGAACAAACCACTTTCAAAGCAGAGCTTAAAATAACCATTCTACTAACTTAAAACTTGTATCAGTTAAAAAATACCCTTTTTCAGTTACATGCCAGGTGACTGCAATCCTATAAATGCTGCAGATACAGCTTCAAAAATTACATATTTTAAAAAGAACTGAACTGTTGCCGTTCTAAATATTTTTCCACCAGCCAAAAAAACAGCCACACTGTTTCTTAAGTGCAATGGAGCTTTCAGTTTGGCATTATAAGAGGCTGTGTCAAGGCATTAAAGCCGCTCTCTCCCCTCCGCCAAAAAATAACCAAACACCCACACCTCAAAATAGCTCTTACAAGGCTTCTGAATGCAAGCTCTAGAAGCATAGCAACCTTGTTATTACAACACATTCATAAATCAGACAAACACCTCAGACCATTAAGTTTTAAGAGATAATTAAAGAACCAAATTTAAAAGAGTACTAATGATAAACAGCACACAAACAATACTCAGTGCTCTTGTGGCATGCTGCTTTGACAATTTTAACATTAATACACCAAGTTTAAAAATTAGTCTGAGACTCTCTGGGCAAACATCTTTCGTAAGGCCTTTATCCCAAAGAATGTTCATCCTTGGATATTACATCAAGAAGCAGATTTTTCAATGAATTAATGGGGGTCTATTGCAAGATCGGATACAACTGAAAAAACTGACATGCTAATGTGGCCAGTGCCCCTCCATCAAATCTGACAAGTCAGCAAAAGCCCAGCTAAGCACAGGCTACATTTACATAATCACCAACAATAAGGTCATGTACAAAAGTAACTAGATAACTTCCCAGGGAGAACTTATTTACAACACCAGAACACAATTCTTCAGCCCGACTTCACACAGACCTTTTGGTTAATAGAACCAGATTGACACAAAAACTGCACTCTTGGGCACTAAGCTCTCCAAGTTCACATGCACTTTTCTAGGTGAGAAAACTAAACAGAGAGAAACATTCAGGAAAAATTTATCTTCCTATTGCATATTTGGATGTTTTTACACTAGCTGTTATACCTGGCAGACAGAAAGAGGCAAGCTATTTGAGACAAAATTAGATTTCAAATAGCTAGATGCATGGTTTACTTTACTTTTAAAAAGTAGACATGCTTTTAAGTCACCTTCAACACAATTTTGAAGGGAAGACAGATTTTTGAGGTACAGGTTAACAAGGTTAAATAAATTCTTGATAAAAGTCCGCTTCAATCTCTTTATGAAAACAGTTCAGACCACAGGTGTGATCAGTGCATATTTCGATCAGGTGCAAGAGTTTAAGCACTTACAGGTAACAGAAAACAACATGTAAATTTAAAAATTAGACTACTCAGATCTCAGTTAATAGTTCAGGCACATTAGTTCATAGTCTGCTGAAAGAATACAGCTGAAGTACCTCATTAATTTCAATCTGTCAGCATGCTACTGAAGAGTTTGAAATGTCCAATTCAGTTTTTAAAAATAGTGCAAAAAAAGGTACAACTCCTTTCACTGTCCACAAAGGGGAGCATTAAAATATACAAGCTGTCAAAAAAAATCTAACTTAACATCATAAAAGTCAGTATCTCAAAAGCTTGGGGAAAAAAAAAAAAGAAAAAAAAAAGAAAAAAAAAGAAATCAGGTCACATTTGATGGTGCAAACAATTACAGGAAATACAGCCTATTCCACATTCAGGAAAAGCCCTCTCTTCCCACAGGTTTGCACTAGTCTGATAAAAACAATTCAGCTTCCTAGTTATTATGATGTGCTCTTTAAACATCCTTGTTAATCCACAGAAGCCTTATTTACACACAAGTTAAAAGAACACATATGGAAAAATAACTGTAACCTAAACAAAACTGTAACGTTCATATTTTATGAAAGTAGTTCTTAAAAAAAAAGTTTTCTCAACAGACTTCTTATATTTAAGCTAATCTTCAAAAACAAAATGCCGCAAGACAACGACTTATTTACTAAGCTAACTACTAAAATTTTCCAAGATCACAAAGTAGGTTTGAGTTCAGAAAGGAAAACGTGCTTTGGATAATACATGGAGCATAGAAATGGCCCCCCCAAAAGCAGATGTACATTCTGTAACCTAACCAGATTAGATGTACTGTTCACCTAAACCCACAGATCTCTTTCTATCTCTTGCTGCATACAATTACAAGAAGTAATCACAGCAGAAGCCCATTTGAGTTCTGTTTTTAAATACTGGCATGTAACAATAAATAAATAGTAATAATAAAAGAAACTACCCTAGCATTCCAGTAGGGAAAGCAATCCCACCTTTTTATTTGTTTGAATTCCTAGGGTTGTGACCTTATTTCTTCATTTTGATCAGCACACAAAATAAAAGACAATGGTTGATCATAATATTATTCTTCTCAAGCACAAACAAAACCTTCAGGAAAATGGTTGTATTATAATTTAAAAATAAAACTCCACCTACCTAAAGCACACAACAACAAACTAGGAGAAGCAAATCAAATTACAGGGTGGAGGGGGCAAAGAGGGAATGTGAACCCTGTAACTTTATTTTTAGATTATATATACCTATATATACACGCACTTGCCCCAAATACTTGGTATTCTCAAGGGTGCCGGGACACAACTGATGAAACCATGAAATAACACACTTTTCAGTACACACACTAAATCCTGCAGACTTTTCCAGCAGACCTTTAGTTCGCTATTACTAAACCCTTCTGCTGGAGGGTGTCAGTGGAGCATACAGTTCAAGATATTTAACATAGCCCCTCACTGCTAACCAGGATAGGTGTTTTACAGGGAAACAGTTGTTCCAACTTCTCAGCTATTCACTGCTACTGCCTCTTCTATCTATGTAATACTGCCTGTAAGCATACAATACGTGGAGGCCCATGCAAACACAGATACCTGCACAAATCCACAAGTATTTTGGGATTCTTTGGCGTCTTCTACCAGATTTGATAAATTTACTGCCCGACTCAACAGTAGTGCTTGCAGACTCAAGCCTCAGAAAAAAAAATAACTGGCGCCCCTTAGTGTTCAAATTCTGAAGTCTTGAAGCAATTTACTAGATTTGCATGAAACTTTTTTTTCAACATTCCAAAAAGTTTTCTGCCTCCACAATACTTCCACCCAATTGCCAACGTAAACAGGAAAAGCAGAAAAGCTTAAAGGGATAGCAGGCTTCTTCCAGGGACCATTTAGGAACACGGATTGCATTTTATTTGCTTTTCTTTTGAAGAAGAGATTGAAGAACAGTTCCGACACAGTCCTTAAACTTTGTCAGTAAGAGTCTCGAGAGCCCTCATTTTGGATCTCCAATGCTTTGCAAATAGACTTCCAGAGTTTTCGATATTTCAAAATATACGACAAAATACAAGTGTTTTGGGAATTCCTTTTTCAGTGTCCTTTTCACACCGGGGAATTTTTTCTTCCTTTTGTTCTCTGAAAATAAAAAAACAGCTTCAGGCCTCCTCTGGCCAAATACATGATGTTGAAGAGATTCAGGAATTTAAAAATCCGTTATCAAGCCTCTGGAAGGCTCAATTGTGCTATAAAGAAGTCTTCTCGGTCAAGTTTCTTCTCGAAGCTTATTGTAAATGTAACTATTCTGAAGAGGCTGTTCACTGTGGTGACCAAGAACATAAGTTCGAAATAGTTTTGCTTTTCACGTCCACATTTGCTCCAATAGAAATTCAAACTCCTCCAAGCGTCTTGAAAATAAAAATAGACTCTCCGATTATAATGCTTCCCACAATCCATATTTCAATATGTTTGGGTTTTTTTTAAACTCCTCTATCATTTATTTCAGAAGGTAGCATTTTCTCGACATGCTATTTTTGTGTCGTACTACAATCGCTATCTCATTTTTACAGTCTTGGCAGAGGGCGGGGAGTTCTTCTACCAAATATAACCAGTTCTTTCATCTTCCGAGGTCAACAACTTCCCAAACTTCTTTTAGCGAGGAAGAATACATCCGCAAACAAGAACCCGAACTTAAAATCTCGAAAAACAGTACTTCATACTAAGAATCCCAACAAGTTGAAACTGTATAAATAATTTATGGGCATATCATATTCTACAAAGCTACCAAATACGATTAAACAAACAGGTCTAACTCTCCAGAAAGCCTAGGTTTAAAGTCATAGGAAAGGAAATGCCTATGACAAGAAAAGCAAACCTGTGAACTCGAGTACAAGGAATTTATAATACTCAAAACAAGTGTTTCACCTAATTTTTGCTACACAATGGGTCTGTTGCTGTAGTGGGAAAACGTATGGGACACAGCAAGTTCCCAGGTCGTACTTTTATTTTTAATTGCTAAAACGTGACTATTTGTGAAATCTTAACCTTAAACAAAGTTATTGGGGGTAAAAATGGGGGTCTGGGGCCGGCCCCGCGCCGTGCCAGGAGCGGGTGCGGGGCTGGGGTGGACGTTTGGCAGGAGCAGACCAGGCAATTTCGTAATCTTTTTTGTTTCTCCCCCTTCACTAAAGTCACACGTAGGAGTCTTTCAAGTTAAGTTTCTTTAAAAGGTAAAGATAGCTGAGAGAAGAATTTGCTCGCTTCCCTTGCGATATAGGAAAATCGTAATTAGTTTGTGGCCAGTTCGGGGTGGGGTAGCTCTGGAGCTGAAGAGCGAGCTCAGCCCCCCTCCGCCTTAGTCATTCAAGCCCAAGCAGCTTCCAGAACAGCCAAATCTCGAAACCAAACACCCGCCGCCCCC
>VXBR01001107.1:115443-127509 GCA_013400215.1 Cisticola juncidis
TCCGCGCTGGCACCGGCCCAGGCGGGCACGGCCGGCCCTTTCCTCCGGCTGCGCAGCGCCCGCCCGCCGGCAGCCCGGGCCGCATCCCGGCCCGCTGAGCTCCTTTCCGCCCCAGCCTCCCCGGCAAGGCTGCGCCTCGCCCTTGCTGCTTGCAGGGCAGCGCCGCGTTTCGGCTTCAGCCGTGGCTCGTTTGACGGGTTTGGATGGGAGACGTGACGGGAGCAGCGGTGTCCGGCAGCCAGAACCAAAATTAGCGTGCTCCATCCACTGTAGGCGCAGAGGCAAAGCAGCGCGACGCGGTTGCTTGTACGTATTGCTCCTTCCCCACGCAGCTCCTCGGTGCTCTGACTTGGTGTTCAGCACTTCAGAGGCTGTCAGGAAGCTTTGAGGCCATTTGCGGTAGCTTGGTAGAGCTTTTATTACAAAGCTGGATAAAAATCGCTGCATTCTTCACGTAGCTCGCTGAAAACAGTCATATTTCATAGGAGTAGGTATAAAGTCTTAGCTCTTGCTTGAAGTTCTGTAAAAAATTCAAATGCATATCGATACATACTGCACAGGATTTGAAGAAACTTTCATTGTTAGCTTAATGGCAATGAACAATGCTTCCTAAATTAAAAAGAAACAGAGCCACGTCATCTTGACAGGTGTACAGTGTCATTGGGTATTGTCAAGCAGTATTAACTCTGCTTTTCCTGAAAGATGTGCATTGACAAAAATGTAGGGAACGTGTAGTTCTCATAAGAGTAAAAATGCCTTGGATTATTGCAGTATGTTAGTGTTTAATGTATATTCCCCCTTTAAAAATGGATAGAACTCATTATTTGAACATTTGAGTTTTTATTTCTTTCAGGGTTTTGTTTACATTAGTAGAAATTAATGGCTTATGTAAGGTAAGTCAGTCTTACTGCTTCCATCCTTAAAAAATTATATATTCAGTAAGAAAATACTGTCTTTGTTATCAAAAGATAGCAGTGCTACTAACCCTTATTTTAAATGTAGATTCTTAGTTCATCAATAGCATGCCCACAGCACACTGCAGTATGGTTATGGATGACAAAACAATGCGGTTTCCATTTGGTAACATGATTGTGTTTGCTCTTTCCCAGCCTTGTTTTAAGATTTTGACAAGCTAAATACAGCTTTACATGCTTAAAAAATTTGCCATACTTTTGCTTCTTCCAGACCAGTCTGGACAATGATACATTTTCGTAGCCCTTTGCTTGCTAATCTTTAACTGGTGAGTGAAAGCTCTTTTTAACCCTGAGAAACTGTGCTATCAAATCCTTCCATTGGATTAAGGGCATCTGCTGAACAGCAAGGGTTCCTCTTAAAATTAGATGAACGTAGATGATGTTAGAATAATTGTTCTGGATGGTGATTGTAAAAATAGCATGTGGAGACTTTTTTTCAGCAGATTTGGTGCAACTGTTTCCATACCACTTCATTATTGCTTCCTGCACATAAAGAGTTGAATCTGGCAGACAATACAAGGTAAGAAATACCTGCACAAGTTGTTGTGCAGTAATACCAGTAACCTATGAATACCAGTAACCAGAAACCAATATAGTTTATCCTAAGGTATTTTGTGCTTATTTAGTGGAGAATGAGATGGTGCACACCAACGCTTGTGGAATCACTCATGCCAGCGCAAAGCAAAATTCAAGCTCTAGTTTGCTCGGTTGTTAATCTGAATTATTTTCTCAGTCAGAACAGCACAGAAATTGAGGCAAAGCTGTGTGAGGAAGCTGCCCATTTAATTAGGCATAAATGACAGGTAAAGTTCTCAACCTTGATTTTTTTCCATAAATACTTCAAAACTCTGAATTTAAGTCTTAAGGGAAAAGCCCTTGGAAAAGTGGAATGTCTTAATAAAATGCAAAAAGCTCATCATTGGTTTCAAATAGGCAAATCAGCATGATACCTTTCTTTAGCAAGTATACAGTAAAAACCAAAAAAAGCAACCTGAAAGCCCCTCTCAGTGTACCTTATGTTCTACTCTCTCCCTTTACCTTCCCACACTCCCACATTGTAAAAAAAGGTTTTTTTAAGAGTTCCTGGGAGAACAAAGTTGAATTAATTCAGATTAAAGAGCTGTAAGAAGGCATAGCTCCCATCAAGACTGGCATGACTACAGCCTGACCTATTAGGAGAGTAGAAACACTTTTGCACTCTTAATTTTACAGCTTTCCCATGGGGGAAGAAGGCTGTGGGGAGGACGTGGCCTAGTGCTGGGTAAACAGGTTCTGTGGATATGGGGGAGAGGTTGTATGGTGTTGATATCAGGGAAGGGGAGGGGGCAGGGAGATAGAGGTTGCTTAGTCTGTTTCAAGATAACCAGGTCCTGTGGTCTTGCAAGGTTCTTTAGGTAACTACCCAGTGTCTTATCTTCTGTCTAGACACAAGCAGAAGTCCCTATCTTCAGCTGTGTTTTCATCTAGGTAGCTCTTCTTGTATCCTGTTGCCTGTAGTACTCTCCCAACAGTTTCTCTTTTAAGGCGCAGTTTTATTGCATTAATCTAATCTCAAAGTTAGAAGAATTATGATAATGCCAGCAGCAGCCTCTGTGTATTACAGTAAAGGCCTGCAATGACCATAAAAAGCAAATTCAATTACTGCTATAATGTTCGTAGCTGATAACACCTTTGGAAATAGAGGCAAAGGCTAATGACTGTTGGGAAGCGTTTTCTTTCCAAAGTGTTGGCTATTACTTCCAGTGTCTCTGTTGACCAAATCATAGGCATGGGCTGTTGGATGTCATCAGCCTTCTGTGATGCTGTGTATAACTGGAAGGTACCAACACAATGTACTATGCTTCTTTAGGGAAAGAAGCAAATCTTCACTCACCCATTAGAATCACTTGAAAAAAAGTATATTTTGTGTGTGATTCAGTATAGAATCATTCATCGTTTACAAGAGTATAGGTATTGTAATCAAACATGCCCAAAAACAGATGAACATCTGAAATACATTTATCTCTGTAAAGTGATGAATGCCTTAACAGAATAAGGTCTAGAGCCTAACTAAAAATCCCAAGGACCAATTACATGAAAATTCTGTGCTTTGTTTGACAACAAAAACATATTTCCCTTGACATTAAGGCAAACTGACAAGTAACTTTTCAAGCAGAAGCTTCAGCAGTGTCTCATTCAAAGTAATAAGCAGATGATGTGGTGTTCAAAAGGGACATGTCCAAGTATTCTGTGTAATCCTGGAAGAGATAATGCCTGTATTTGTCCAGTAGGGATGTTATGTGATTGTTGAAGAACTGAAAGATGGAGGTTTTAAGCACACCTTAGCCTGGAAGGATTCAGATTTGTATCTCTGAAGTTATTTCAAGCTGTACAACAACTGTGAAGAAGGGTGAGGTAACCCACAGTATCACTCCTGGTAGAACTGGCTCTTCCTCATCTGGAATAAAGGAGCTAGAAGAAGAGATACCTTTGTGATTCACCCACTTACACAAGGGTAGGAAGAGTTACATTCTCAGTGTTCCTGTGGTTGTGTATTAATTATGCAATCATTAAGCTGGAGAAACAAGACAATGCTAAGTAAAACAAAAAAGTATTTTTCCACTTTTGACCTAAATCTTGTACCTGTCAGCTTTCTTGATAAGGTGTGTATTTCGTATACCTTAAGTCACTGTTACAGGACACTGTTACAGGGATAGGATGGAGAGGACTAAATTCTGCTTGATAAAATACTAAGCATGTTGTGTAACTCTCAGTAGTTAGGGAAGGCAAGGGTGTCTCTGTATTTGGCTTCACCTTATCTCCTGCCAGACAGTTATGCACAGAAAAGATGTAAATCAATATATAGTAGAGTGTATTTGCAGCTGTGTTCAAGAGTATCATACAATGATTGCCTATTGGATTGCACTTTTGAGTAGATAATTTCCATAGGCTTGCAGTGGCCGTACATGTAGTTTCTTTAAGTGCTAGGTAGACTTTTTTCTATAAAAGATTGCCTTCTAGCAACAAGAAAAGGTGTGTCTGTCTAGAGAGGGTGGTGCTTCTGCTGTGCTCTTGAGAAATCTCTATGCATTATAAACAAAGTTTAGATCAGTTTCATTTCTCACTGTCCAGTAGGAGATGAAAATGAAGTCTCAGGTATGTCAGGTTTATTAAAGCATTGCTGGGAAAGGGAGAAAATGGCTAGAAGGAGGAAAAGAAAAGCAATCTGACAAGGCATAAAAAAGAAAAAAACTGCTAGCAGTTAGAGAGAGAAAACTAAATCGAGGTAGTGCATTGTAAACATAAAATTTATCCACTTTGTCATCTTCATAACTACACTTAAATTTAAAAGTGTGGGGGGCAACACTATTTACAGAACATATTTGACTCCTGTATTTTGAAGGTAGGTTTTGCCTCTAAGCTCATAACATTGCTACACCTTAAAATTTATAAACACTTGCATTGTTTTAGTGCATTTTAGAGGTGGATTATCAGTACTTGATGCTCTTCCTAGGTCAATAAAAGAAGCCAACGAGTTTCTTGAAACACAACATGCAGTATTTTCCCAGTGTTTCTAGCCCCATACCTTCAGTTAGGGTGCTAACATATGACACTTCTCCATTTCTGCAGTCACAAAATTACTGCCTTAGCTGTGTAGCTCTGTGCTCATGGAGGGAGGAATTTCAAATGGCTTCTGCCATTGAATGGCCTTTGGTAGCCAGAATGTGACCCACATTGCAAAGGGGGGAGTAGCAGTGAATGTAATTACTGTAAATGCTGCCCAGATCTATGGGGCACGGAACTGACCATTGCTAAATATAATACCTGTCAGTGGAAGTCCAGCTAATGCACATTCAAGTTTAAAAGATTACAGATCTGGAAATTAAGAATATTGAGAGATCTTGGCCATTATTTCAGACATACTTGGGTGGTTTTTTTTTTACTTTCTGTTGGTTTTGAACTAGATGCCTAAATTTAAATCTATCTAGGATAACATTCTGCATTTTAATTGATGCAGTCATCTCAACTACAGTAGTGGCCTCAGCAGCATTTTAAAATTTGCTACATATAGATAAAAATACAATGTTGAAAGATACATAACCAGTATTTTTACTTTTCACCATAGTGAGAATCGTTTTCCCCTAAACGATAGGATTAAAATAAAAATGAATAGTGTTTATCTGGGAAATTTGCAGATTTATTTTGGCCACCACAGTAGCAAAGAACTGACAGATAAAGAAATAGGTAAGTTTTGTTTTTCAGGTGCACTACGTTTTGGTAAAATACCAGAGTGTATTGGTTACTGTGAAATATGAATGTTTTCAGTTCTAACTTTGTAAATAGATTTAAATTAGCCATTCCTCTCAATTAAGACAAAAGCAAAATAGAATTTAAAACGCAGCTGAAGCACTGATTTAACTTTTCCTTTTAACATGTGAAATGTGAATGCATATGTATATTGACTAACACTGTGGGATTGCTAGTGATGTGTTGCATATGGTTTTTAATGTTCAGTACTTAAAGAGCAGCACTTCTTACAAAAGGAGCATACATTAAACTGGACAGAAAACATCTCAACAAATTATAAGAAAGCTTCAGCCTTTTTTAAAACTGCAGTAATGAGCAAGAAACATTCGTATTGCTTGGCCTTCTAAGAAAATGTAATTAATCAGTCTGAAAAGGCCAGAGTTGTGTTGGGTTTTTTTGTTTTTTTTTTTACTAGAAGTCTTCTTTTTCTACCTGTTCAAAATACTTTATATTTTCCAAGTCTTTGTTAAATGTGAATCCTTGCTTTCATGGTGAAGAGAAATATGTGGAGCTACAAAGCTGTGAGAAAAGAAAGGGACTAAGCAGTAGGAATGTTGAAAGCTTCTGGAGATGAGACAGAGTTGCTCAACAGTGTTCATCCAAAGCAAAGGACAGAGCAGTGCTACAGTGGTTGTTGATTACCCACACAAAGACCATTGTGCTCCCATGCCCACAGTATTCTCAGAAGCTCTTTTTTTATCTGTCCATTGCTATTTGTGCCTTTTCTCTAAAAGGAAATGACAGTGTTCAGTTTCTCAGTATCTTCTAATGGTCCTTTTTCACTTTAGGAAGCCTAAACTTTGTTTTGATTGTGGATGACTCATTGTCTCCCATTTGTTCCACCTACCCACAGTCTTTCTGTTGAGTGTGGGAGATTTTTCCTGGAATACAGTGGCCACATATATTTGAATTATCATATGCCCTGGAACCCATTTCACTGTTTTCTACTCTTCAGAAGCTATGAAACACTTTGTAGTCTAATACTCCAAGTTGCTTGGATGAAAGACATTTAAAAAGTGCAGAGCACTCAGATAAATTCAGAATCTCCTCACAGAAACAGGAAGCATCCCAACTCTCATGCCATCTTTGTTGGAATTTGTAGGCTGGTGCATCATAAGTCCCTATTTGACTGTCACCTGACCTCAAAGGCCAAATCATAACAATCAGTAAAACATGACTCTTGGGCTCAGAGCCAAAAGGTGGACATTACTGGGTTCTTTGCTTATCTAAGAGATCTGGTTTGTTTTGAGCTGCATTTTACAGAAGATGGTATCATCCTATACAGCTAATGCTAGATCTGATTATTGTTTAAAACAAGTTCATTGCTCAATCCTTGTAGGTCACTGTTACAAGTTTATAAGCACAATAAAGGATAGGATTCACTTGCCTTGTAGTATTCCACTTGAACCTCCAGAAGTTCTTTAATCTCACACTTCTTGTGTGGCATTTGCCTGCTCTGTGCAGATGTGTTCCACACCTTTTGGAGTGGCCATGGCAAACTGTTGAGCCATCAGCTGCATCCCACTGTAAACATACAGGAACATTTTCTGTTAACCACTTCTGCTCTTGGCATAGTTAGAACAAATGGATTCAGGATTTTGAAAAGAATAAAATGACTCAATTGAAAGTAATGCAGTCATTCCCTAGCTTTGACTTTCAGAAGTATGTTAATATTTTACATTCATCTAGCCACTCTGTTGGCCAGACCACAGAGTAGAGGCTAGGGGAATAAGCTGAAATGTTCTCTGTAGTGTAGGGACAAAATACATGCAAAAATTACTGCAGCTAAGATGGCAGTGTCAGGAGATAACACTTTACACTGCTGGCCATTCTCAAATTCTTAAATTTTTTTGTTCCTATTCTTAGTATGAAATGTTTTGTGCTTGGTCTCAGATTATGACTGAAATACCGGGAAGGGAAATATAATGCTTTTTTTGCAGATTCAAATTACTTTTGTACAGATCCATTCATGCGAGTCTAGATATTCCTGTTTGTTTAGAACATGAGAAGTTGCCAATATTTTAGAACTTTTCTTATAATTTGTAGAAGCTTTTAAGGACTCTTCTCTAATAGGTGGCTTCTATTATGGAAATTACTGTACAGTTCATAAATAAACGTTAATCATTTTCCCAGAGCGTATATATACTCTGTTGTTCAATTTTCATAATAATACTGTTTGTATATGTATTAACAAATACATACTTGGTCTGACAGCATGCTCAAAAAACAACAGGTTGTGGCAGGAAATATACTGGAAAAAAAGATACTCTTAAATTTTGTTGTAATGTTTTGATTAAAGAAGGTCAATATGAAGGCAGTTATTAAGTAATCCAAATTACTTACAGCCTTCCTTCTTCCCACTGTAGAAAGGTCTGTAAAGTTGCTGTTATTTGGGAGGCTGGCAAACCATTTCTCTGCTGGAGGTGGAAGGAAGGCACTGCTTGACCTAACGCATTTCCCCATCTCTAGAATTTTGCTACTTGGTTTTAAGAAGCCATGACCTAGCCAATTAGATGGCCAATTTTCAGGCCAGAAGGTGGTCTTCCTTTTAGCAAGTCAATTAAAATATACATCTCTACCTTGGTTTTCCTTCCAGGTAGTCTATTTATAGCTATCCATCTGATTTTCGTTACTGGAGGCATAATTGATCATTTGTCCCATTTTGAAGCTTGTATGCACCTGTCTTACAGGTTCATAGCAAAATCAATTATGCCTCTGGCTACAGATACATCCTGGTGCTTCTTTAGGAGTTTTTCTGTGTAAGTGGAGTCCTGCATGTCAGTGGCACTGGGTGACAAGGGGCAGTCAGAGCAGCTTGCATGCTCCTGCTTGTACCTGATGTCACATTGTTGTGGTCACTGACAGAGTTTTGAGGAGGTCTGGGAACAAAAACCAACCAACCAAAAAAACCCACTTCGGCTGAGTTCATTTGAAGAGGAGACTCAGAGAAATAGAGATTATTTTGAAAACAGGGTGCTTGGACTTCTCTGTTATCACAAGTCCATAATAGAAGATTAGCAGTGTAGTAAGATAAGTGATTATGTGATTAAAATGACCATTTTGCATGTAATATTTATATAACTGTGCTGTAATTCAATTCATCTTACTGATGTGGAGTTTGATTAATTCAGTAAGTTACACGTATTTCATTATAAGTTTATCCTCACAAAAAAACCAAAAAATGCTATTTGGGCTATTCATCATCAAGAATTTTGTGTTTTGTGAGATCAATTATTCTGTCTGATAATAGACTTCAGTCATCTTTACACCCTTTTGGCTGAAAAGAATACATAAAAAACAGCAGTTGTAGATCAGAAGTCCTTGTATGTAGGTAGTATGGTATAATCACTCAAAATCAATTTATCTCATAAAAATAATGTATTACACATTCCCTCATTTTTAAAAACTAAAATATATAAAAACAATTTACAAAATCCTAAACTATTCTGTGACTATTCAATTGTGAGAGTTCACTAAGTCCTGAATTTTATTGGTGGTCTGGTTTTTCATTTTTGTAATTTTTGACAGTATTGTTTGTTAGAAGTAGTGGAGTTTTATACTTAAATTTGTACAACCCTTGATCCAAGTTGTGTGGGTTTCTAGGATGCTTTAAGCTACATCATGATGTTACTACCTCTCATTAATTGTCAAATTACCTAAACTTGCTTTTCAATATTCATACTGCTCCTTTAGTGTAAATGATTTAAGTTTGTATGTCAGTGTGTGGCCCACAAGCAGATAGAGAAATTTCTCCAGCTTCCTAAAGGTGAAGTATTTTTCCTCTCCTCCTGCAAGATCCCCCTATGGAAGCAAAGCAGGCTAAAGCTGGCACATCCTTTGCAAAGGGAGGCTGGGTCATGCGCAGAGCACAGCCAAGCAGCGAGCCTGAGATTGTACTGGCAAGAACAAGATGAATGGCCCCCTGGAGACCATGGGGTTTGTATGCTCGTTTCCACCACCTTTTCATCCTTTTGTACCCCCTTCCAGTTCATATGCAGATTAACTCAAACCAAGTCCACACTAAATACTCTTTTTCACTTCAGTTTTGGAAGGTAGGTGGAGGATCTAAATATTTATGAGGCTTTTTTCCTCTGGTTTATGATGCACTCTTGTTGAATGTTGAGGAATTACGTTAATGAATGCATGCCTGCACACACAGACACAGAAACCAGGCAAAAGGAAAAAAAACACACAAAGCATTGTCAGCTCTAATGTCAGTGCTTACTAAAACAGTTCCCATTAAAAAAAAAAAAAAAAGGAAAAAAAAAGGAAAGAGATTTAAAATCCATTGCCAGGAGAAAAATAAATTGTAAGGCTGAGCACAAAAGAAAGAACAAAGTTTCATCTTTGCTTTCCTCAGCTGTAAATGAAACTCTTGTTTCAGCTCTGAATAAAATTGAAATAAACCATGTTAATGAGAGCTTGTCTGAAGTCTTAACTGGATTTGTGTTTTCAGTAATAAAAGACCAAGCTTCAGTCCTGTACAAGTTTCCTTTAACACCAGTAGTAATAAACATGATATTTTTTAGTATGATACAAGGTGCAGTTAAGTATACTTTAATTAGACTCCCAAGTCAGATAATTAAATGACACTGGTTTTGCCATGATTTTGCTGAGTTCAGTGCACTTACTGGGACTTAGTTTTAGGAGACAGGATTTTTATGAAACTGAACTTTTTTTTATTAAACAGAATATACTGAGATTATAGCCAGATATACTAGAATATTAATTTGTGTTCAGAATGGTTAGTTCAAAATGGTAACTTAAGGAACATTTTTTCTATAGATGGAAGAGTAAATGGCATTTAAATACTAGTACTGAAAAATGGACATATTAATTCTTTTAATACTACACTGTCAAAAAGAGTTGCCTCTTCAACTTAAAATTATCTCTGCCTTCCTTCCACCCCTTTTTATTCTCCAGTACACATATAGCTGTGCCAGAAAGGGCTGCAGCTCACACAAGTGGGACAGTAAATTCTTCTGCATTCAAGAAGCAGAACAAGAGATTTTAAAATGTGCTTTTGTCCTATCATTTAAAAGCCTACTGAAGCAACTGCAAAATAGGAGCTCTTCAAGTGCAATAGTATTTCTCTGTCTAGACTCCATTTTTCATTTTAACAATACGCATATCTGAAGTTCATAAAATATTGTCCTAATAAATATGTTTGTCTTTTTATGGCAGTTTGTGTTCTAGGTATTCAGTTTCATATGTATTTAAATCCAGTAAAGTTATCTATATTTCATTTGTTCTAAACGTGTTGTTTGTGATCTTAAAATACTGATTTTGCCATTTTCAGTGACTTTGCCTGTGTTACTCAAGAGTTAAGTGAAACAACTTTGTTTGGCAGATCCCAAAACAGTAAAGCTGTAAATGACCTAATAAAAACCTAATATTTAACAATTGAAATTGCATCACATTTGTGTAATCTGTTATCCTTTAGCCTAAATCTTCTCCCTCTTGCCTTTTTTTTTTTTTTTCATAAGTCCACGTAGCCAGTTGTGACCACAAATACAATATTACATGTTGCTGAAGTACTTAAACTCCTTGAATGTGAATTTAAAAAAAGAAAGAATCTCAGTTTTGTCTGTCAACTGATGAGATTTCCAGTTTACCTGGACTTCTCCATCTTGGGCAAATTGAAGCACTTATGTGTTACCTTAGCCAAACATACTTACACACCTGTATGAGGATGTGCCTCTTTTTCTCTGGGTGCAGGCTGGGGAAGCAGGACTTCCTTCTGTGTATACATGTACAGCATGCAGTGGGCTAATGGGCAAGTGGAAAAAAATGCATCAAGCTGGTAAATGTTGGAAGAGAAGAACATCAGGGAGATGACATACTTGAATAAACTTGGAAGAAGAAGGGCTAGAGACAGGCATAGCAGAAAGTTTTCATATGGAGGACTTTAAGAAAAGGAAGTTCAGAGAGTCCTTGGCTTGAGCAAAGGCTTTGAGGTTTCCCTTTAAGCCGTTAACATTCCCAAAGAGGTAAAAAATAATACACCAGCTAAGGGTCCTTTTTTGGGATAAGAAAGGCGGGTGAACTGTAGGCCTAAGTAAGGGAGCAGGCACATCAGAGTCCCCTAAAAGGCTTTCATTTATAATACCAAGTAAATACCCACACATCCAAAAAAAAACCAACAAAAACCAAAAAACAACACACCAAAGCTGAAGAGGTTGTGGTGCCCAGGAGTACCATGGTAATGACGTGAAAAGCAATTTTCTCTACTTTTCCCAAAAGGAAATGGCACAGGAGAATTTAAGAACAGACAAAATCATAAGCCTGAGCTAGGCACCATCCACGTGTGCCTGTGAGCTGCACCTCCAGCCACCACACTGATGGTAAGGACATGCCACCTTCTCCGCCTTCTCCAGGCTAGAGGTCCATGTGGAAAGGGGCCCATGTGAGGAGCCAGAAAGTCTAGACCAAGGGGCTGTGGTCTGTGCACTAGCTAACTCAGATCCCTTAAGCAGAATATGGGCAATGAAGGAGTTACCAGTGCTGAGCACCTTGCTACTTCTGCTGCAGAAAATCTGCATCCACAGATTTCTAAGTTATCAGAACAATCTCTGCCTCCAGAAGATAAAACCACACAAATTCATCTGTGAAAATACAACACTGATGCTTTCAGTGCATTCTTAAAGGCAAGACCATGGGCCTACCTAGTGATCTTCTGCCTTCAGAGGTTTTGCTTCAGCCATTCCTCACTATCTTGGTCAGAGGCCCACAACAGATCCAGGCTTTGGGCCCCAATGCAAAATCCTAACTCCTGGAGGGAAGAAAAAAAAACAAAAAACAAAAA